>CM054058.1:454061375-454325149 GCA_028641055.1 Alopecurus myosuroides | reverse complement strand
TGCACGGACTTTGCAGGTGAGAATCTTTGTGTTGGCTCGGGTGCCCCGACCCCTGGACCGGTGTTGGAGTGTTGACAGGAGTACTTTCCAAACGAATGAGTGATTTCGGCCAGGTCAATGGCCAAATCAAGCATTGCTCCAGGTTCAACTCGCTGTCGGCTGCGGGTGGATGGTTCGGAGGATCGAGAGCACCGCAACCAGGGAGCACCCGACTTAATGTCACTCCGAACACGTCCTCGGGCATACGAACGCCGTGGGATACGCGGTTGAGAGGTGTTATGATTTTTCCTTTGGCCACGTCCTTTAACTCACCGTTCACATGAAGGAGCAATGTGCATCCCGTCTCGTCGGCATGCGAAACGTCGTGCGATCGTTGTTAGAGACTGATGCCGTCACGAATTAAGTCATAATATATAATTAAGCAGTGGACGTTGAATTACCGTGAGGGAATTGAGCTCGGACAAGGGGGATGGACCGCTAAGTGTCGGCAGCAGCGTTGAAGAGATGTGGCGGGGCGGCGATGGATCTTTGCGACCTTCCGGCTGAGGGTTGGGGGCCGGCTCGTTCCGCGCAGCAGACGCCACGACGGGGGCCGCGTTCTGCGCAGCAGGCGCCACGACGGGGGCCACGTTCTGCGGAGCTGGCTGCAACATTTGGGCTATGTTTATCTCCGGGAGCGGCCCTTGTCCTCCACCTTCCATCCACGGCGCTAAGGACTGAGCGACGGACGCACAGATGGTAGGGAGGAGCTCATTGAGCCTCTCGTTCACAAGCTCGTCGACCGTCTTCTCCGGGGCCTTGTTCCGCTCCTTACGCTTCTCCTTGGTGTCAGGGTAGTAGTGCGCATGCCGATGACCCTTTCCGAGGCCATGCACATGGCCACGATGCGACTTCTTGTCAAGGGGCACTCCCTTCATCGCTTTAAGCGCCCTAATGAAAGGGGTGTCATACGGGTCCTTGTTCGTCGTCGCCGAGGACCCCCCGTCAGATTGAGATAGGCGTTCTTTTTCTTCTTCCTCGAGATACTTATTCTCGAGCAGCTTGACCTTCTCGTTCAACTCAAGATCGCCGGGCTTTTTGGGATCTTCCCTATAATGGGCCCTGACAAAATTTCTCACCTGCGGGTCGGTGATCTTGTCAAACGGGTTCGGCCCTTCTCTCTTCGCATCCTCCTTAGCCCATAATTTCTGCTTCCCAAGGTAACCCCGGCTTCCGAGATTGTGAGGGCCAATGTTCTTTTGTCGCTGCTCTTTCCCCCATTTACTCAGCGCCACCCTTTCCGGTTTGACTTCGTCGATCTTGAATTGGGCCAAGTCTTCCTCGGAAATGGAGGGCCACATCTTATGGATCTCATCGAAATCCTTACCCTTCGCAATCATCTCCCGCAAACTGGATCTCCAAGTCGTAAACGCCTTGGCGAACTTTCCCAGTGCTAACGAGTTGAACAGATTCTTCTTCAGGTCCCGGTTGTCGTAAGGATCCGGGAACTTGTACCTCGTGTGCAGCTTCTCAATCAGCAGGGCGGCCATAGCCTTGTTTTCTTTATTTTTGAGGTGCTCCATATTAACGTTGCCGAAGTCTCGAGCTATGCAGCCTATCTGGTTTCCATAGCCCTTGGCGTAACTCTCCGGCTCGAGGGGAGCACCGCTCTTGTGGTCCACTTCCGTGAACTCTTCCCGGATGGTGGCGAGCATGTTGTGCCGCCTATCTTTGCGCTTAGCCGACGCCTCGCTACCGGAGGCGGTATCCCCGGTGCCACTACCGGTTTGATCACCTTCTGCGCCCGATGTATCGTTGCGCGGCTCTAGCTCGGTTTCGTCCATCTCGTCGTCTGCATCGTCGCCCTGCATCTCTAGATCCGCGTGCGGATCTACGGGTCCTCCTCCGGCGCTTAGCATAGAAAGCCACGCATCGTCGTCCCCGTGTTCGAGACCAGAACCACCCGCCTCGGCGTTGTGAGCCATATCTAATGAAGGAGAGAAAACCCGAAATAAGTTCGACAAATCATGCAATTTAGACGATGTATACCCCATATGAGTCCAAATTTCTCGGAAAGTCTAAGTTGTGATATTTTTAGCAAAGATCATGCCAAAATTCACGGAAAATATCGGCATGACCTTTGCTAAAAATATCACAAATGGAGTACCCAAATTTTCCGGAACGGAAATTAATCAACATTCCGGCAAATAGGGACTCACGTGGGGTACCTGCACATAAAATCCCACCCCTCATATAATAGATCCCACCCCTCATATTATCATCGTCATCCACACGAAGGTGGGCACATATCCACACGACCAAACACCATCTCCACCATCCATCACCACCATCCATATCACCACGCCATATCCATCATCCACCATCTCACCACGCCATATCCATCACAACCATCCATCACCACCATCCATACACACCATCCATCACACCAACCATCACCAACCACAAAAAACAATTGAGATATGAAGAGTCATATTTAGATATCAAAACAGGACATGCATATAAATTGCTTGTAGAGGCCCCAGACCGGAGGGTCCAGAACCCCTCATATGCATTCATTCACGATCCCAGAAGAACCAGTCGTGAACAACATACGTAGTTGGCATACAGAATACATCATCCATTACACGAATATAGAGTCTTACATAAATGGTCACATGACCAAGTTCTTAACAACTGTCACGCAGGACAGACATTCAAAGCAAACACAGCGGAAGACGATAAGCATAGCGTAGTAGAACCCGAGTCACGCCTCATCCTACAGGCTGCTGACTGGGAGACGATCCTAATTCGCAGGTTCATCAGTGTAGCACTCCTCTTCATAGAACCCTTCCTGAGGTGCCTCCTCATAGTCTGGCAAGTAAATACCAGGGGCGAAACCAAATGAGTACGTTTGAATGTACTCAACAAGACATCCTTTATCAGCTTACAATTATGCATACATGCTTATTTGGTGGAGTGGGTAGGCCATACATATGGTTCAGCTACCCATGACAGATAAAAGATTTATCATGGTTGAGGTTTCATGTTTAGTTCTTTGTGAAAGATCATTGAAAATAATATAGTTTAACTCTCGTAGATATCACATATCTCGGAGGTTTTATAAGCTTTGTTTTAGAAAAGAAAGTTTTTCTTTTCAGAAACTTTTAGTAATAGTTTCTTTCTCATTCGTATCTCGCAGATACCAAGTCATTCCTCCTTAGTACCTCTCAGGTACAAAAGCCTTCCTTCAAAACCTCTTTTGAAAAGTTGACACAATACTAGCTACATGGCCATTCAACCGTCCATATCCGAGGACGCGGCTATCTCGAAATAGTTTTACTCTGCAGAGGTGTACAAATTCCCACTAGATCCAGAATCCGCCATGAAACAACCATGGACTGTTCCCAGCCTATGAGAACATCAGATAACTGATCTTGACTGTCCACTATGTGAAAGCTAGTACATGACTATCTCTTCAATTGGGGTTACCCTCCCTGGCAAGCCATGTCCCACACCGCCCAAACAGGAGACCCAACTGCTGCATCCGGAGGGAAAATTAATCCCACACTTTAGATATCCCGTATCCTCCACTCCTAGTGACATTTCGGTTCGGAGGATTCAATCCTCTATAGCACTTGAGATAGCTCACATACTAACCATAACAAGTTTTTAATCAAGCCCCTACCCATATTGGGGTAAAGTGGCAGTACGATAATGGTTGTCCAGCGAAGACTAGGTTATGTGTCTTTTGTAAACATTTCTCAAAAATTTCCCATCATAACAACCCTTCCGGTAGACAGGGTCTCACCCTTCCTCCGGGGTTTTCCTTCCATAAGGCATTTGTTTACAAAAACACATTTTATTTAGTTCATTTAAGAACTCAAGTTTTAAATGGGTGTATGGTATTTATATACCATTTAGTGGCTAAGGGCTTGGTAATACCAAGTTGACTACTATTATGATTCCTTATACTATTAATATTAATAGTAGTAGTAGGATTCACACAAAAATAGTTTTGAAGGTATAGTTTTGTAAAAACTTCAGAAGTGAAAAGCATGCATGATAGATAATGATAAGTAGTTATACAGCAAGCATTAGGATGGCTTGCCTTGGTACAAGTGATGGTCCTGATCCTGAAAGTAACAGGAGTTGCAATACCCTTCTTCAGCAAATCCTTCCTCCTCGTTTTCTAACGTCGTAAAAAGAAATAAAGGCACACTTTCAGAACCAAACAAGACAAACAATGCTACAAGTAATACATACAGCAAGCAATCAAGAAGTACCACCCAAAGTTCTCAATTTTTCCCTTAAGAAAAATTGACATAAAAACTATAGTTGAAAAATCTGCTTTTTCCTAGTATTTATGTGTGGCCAAAACCATGATTCTTAGTTAAGAACACCATGGACCAGTGGGTTAAAGCACATGTTTCTAGACAGTAGGGTGTCACATAAAACACATTTTGATGTCTAAAAACTCCCCCAAAAATCTCTATGGCTAGCACATAAAATTTGCTAGAATACTCAAGTGGTGAAAAAGGCTCATGACAACAAGTCAAGACTATTTTCCACCATGATGCAAAGGTACCAGTGGGTGTTCCACAAGCAAAAATTCTCACTAAGAGGTTAATAAGCCTCTGGTCACTTTTCTAAAAGTGCTCAAAACAAACCAACAAGCACCCAAAACTCTTACTCATACTAGTAGAAAATTAGGAAAAACACTAGACTATTTTAGGCTACACTTAGTTAATTTTATGCACAAGTGTGCAAGCTAGCAGAGGCAAAATACCCCTCTAACCAGTACCATAAATTCTACTGGATCTCACAAAAATATCATTAAAACATAGCTAGGAAACAAGGAAAAACTATCCTTAAAATGTTACCCATGTGAGGAGATTAATTCCTAGTCATCCAAGTGTTACTCATGCTTTTATGCTACTTAAGAGGAAACCTATCAGAGGTGAAAACCCTAAGATAATAATGCCACAAGGACATTCCATCCTCTGGTTTCAACACCAAAGATTCATTTTTTTCCCTAAAGAAAAACAAGACAAAAAGCATACATGGATATCCTAGTATTAAATCCAGTCCTTAAGCATTTCTATTTAAATCTATTCCACACACAAGCACCAAGAATTTAGATGTGCTATAAACCAACTAACAGTACCTAAGTGGTACTGGTTCCATGGAAATTAACCTAGCAACAAGCCTAAAAGCATTTAAAGATTTACTCAAAACATATCTAAAAATCTAGCTATGAGCAAGATCTATGCATGGAAAAATAGTCCTAAAATTCTACCACTCAAACCATTTATTCTAACATGTTCATATAACTTGTACACATCATAAACACACTGGAAAACAACTTCACACGCAAGAACACATCATTTGCATATCACAACATGAACCTATAAAGCAAGATCTAGAAATAAAAATTAGACAGAAAGTACCCAAAACTTGTTCTGTCTCTCTAATTTTTTCTGTGGCTCCAAAAAGTAAATCCTTCTAGGATGTGATATTCCTTATCACTAAAAAGCCTCTCCAACTTTCCTTACTCAAAAATAATGTCCCAAACTCCCCCTAAAATTCATGGAATAGCTCACACATGCTTTACCAAAATGGATGGCATTTCCAAATGGTAACTCACCTTGGTGCAAACTAAAATTATACTGGTAGGTACTGAAAAGGGCTTTCCAAAACAGTTGAGTTTGCTCAAAAATGTTTTGTATTTTTGAAGTTCTATTCATTTAAATTTTTAGGGTACTGTCTGGCATATGATTTATAGAAAAATAATTAAAACTCAAAACATGCTTCTGCCAGTGGGATATGGTTGTAATTTTGTATGGCTATGAGTACAATAATTAGCAAGGTTAAATAAATTTAATTGCTACCTTTTCCAAGCCTAAAGCTAACACCTATTTAAACTGCCAGAAAAATTCTATTAATGAATTTAACAGAAAAATGCGCAGATGGGCCAGATCTGGCGCGCCTGGCCCAACTAACGCGCGGCACAGCCCGCCAGCGCACGCGCGCGCGCGAAACGGTAAGTATTTAAAGGAGACCGTCGATTCGCAGATCGACGGCTCCTCTCTCTTCTTCCTCCCCGCGCCTCTCTCTTCTCTCTCTCTCTTATGCCCGCGGACGAACACGTAGCGAGCACGGGGATTAGCTCACCTAGGGCTTGCGAGACGGAGCGGGGTGGTGCAGGTGTGGAAGACGGTGGCCTGGGTGACTTCGTGGCGCGGGCACGGACGACGAGAGGGCAGGGACACGGCGGCGGCTCGACGTCGTTCTGCGGCTGCTCCGAGGACGGCGGCGAGGATCCTGCAAGCGATCGATGGCCAGAGGGTGTCAGGGAGGTAGGCAAGACCTAAGGGGTCGCAATAGAGGTGAAAGAAGGGCGGGAGGGGCAGTGAGCTCGACGCCATGTCCACCTCGATCTTGCACGGGTCTGCGGCTGGGCGCGGCTCGCCTCGCTCGCACAGAGCGAACGAGCAAGCGAGGGCTTGATGGGATGGGTGAGTGTGGTGAGGTGAGTGCTGTGGCGAGAGGGATTGGCCACTAGGGCTATGTAGGCACGAGGCCAAGGTGGGGGTGCTCGGGTTGGCATTGGCATGGGCATGCCTTGCCCTTTGGGGGTTCTCCACGGGTGGCAACGTGTCCAATTGGTGCCTTGGGGTCAATCCAGTACAAATGAGTGAGAAAAGCCACAGCAAGGGCCAAGGGATGGGCAAAAGTGTTAAAATTAACTATTCCAACCACTATATGTGACATCACAACCTAGTCAAATGCCACCTCACTTTTCTCCCTCCCTGGTCAGCCAAAGGAGGATCCAATGCCACCTTCTAGAAGGTTATTAACATGGTTTTCGAATTGGCAAGGTGGCCTGGCTTGGATCAGTACACACAAGCTAAAACATCAAGTCCAAAAGTGTAATCACTGTTCTGTCAGAAAAATTCAGTTAGGCAGTGTTTCTGAATTTTTCTAAGTGCTGGAAAAGCAGACAGAGATAACAAAAGTTGGACTTGTTTTCACCAAGCAAACAAGCTCTAAAATGAGTGATTTAAAATGCTCAACAAAGAACAACTATCCAAGTTTCAGAACCAATCATTTGATCTGAAAAATGAGGGGTTTAAGGCTCTGAAAAAAAATGTCAAAGTAGGTACATTCTCTGTTTTTAAAATGCTTAATTTTCTGTCTTAACAAGATGGCTCAAAAACCATCATGGCATTGTGTGTTAAAAATCTTTGTAGGTTTTTCCAAGAGTGTAGTTTTGTTGTACTCATAACAGATAGTAGTTTTGATCAAAGAAAATCCATAATTGGATAATCCTTGTGATGGAAAACAAGGGTTGAAAACAGCTACTTGGCTGTTTTTCAGGACAAAATTTAGATTGGAAAATCTAATGAAATCTTTTCCAATTAATTTTATTTCAAGTTCAAGTTGATTCCAAACCATCAATAACACATTTTTAAGTTGAAACAAAGTGTTACCTCAAGTCTTGAAAAATATTCTCTTAAGAACCTTAGTGGAAAACAAATAGAAAACAAATAGAAAACAATGTTTTTTCTTAGGAGAAAAACTCCTCAAGTGAGTGAAAAAAACACACCACTTAAATTGCATAGATAAACATTACTACACAAACATGTTATCCACTTAATTGTATTACAAAAGTCTTAAGAGGCTTGCTAAATTAATATTATACAAGTGCTTAAAAACAGGGGTGTGACAAATCTCCCCCCTTAAAAGAATCTCGTCCCGAGATTCGCGGGTCTAGGCTTTAAGAAAATCAGGGAACTCCTTCCTGATATCATCCTCACGCTCCCAGGTAGCTTCTTCCTCAGAGTGATTGGTCCACTGAATCTTAAGGAATTTTATAGCACGCCTCCTGGTAGCACGCACAATTTCCTCGAGAACCCGCAGGGGTCTATCACGATAAGTCAAGTCATCATTTATGTCAATGGTCCTGAAATCCACGTCTTGATACGAGAGATCCTTCTCAGGTACTTGCAGGCATTTCCGGAGCAATGACACATGGAAAACATTGTGAAAAGCAGATAGCTCCTCAGGTAATTCTAACATATAAGAAACTTCGCCACGACGTGCCAAGATCTTAAAAGGGCCAATATACCTGGGGGCCAGCTTTCCTTTGACATGGAAACGCTGCATCCCTTTGAGTGGCGTAACACGAAGGTACACGAAATCTCCAATGCTGAAAGAGACATCACGACGCTTCGTATCAGCATAACTCTTCTGACGAGATTGAGCTGTCTTTAAACGTTCCCGAATAAGTTGGACTTGCTCTTCTGCAGCTTTCAAAGTGTCCACACCAAAAACCTGACTGTCTCCAGTCTCAGTCCAATTTAAAGGTGTACGGCATTTACGCCCATACAGAGCTTCAAAAGGGGCCATTTGCAAGCTAGACTGATAACTGTTGTTGTAAGAAAACTCTACGAAGGGCAGACAGTCTTCCCATTTAATTCCATAGGACAACACACAAGCACGAAGCATGTCTTCCAGAATTTGGTTCACACGCTCTATTTGTCCATCAGTCTGCGGGTGATAGGCTGTGCTAAAAGCCAATTTGGTTCCCAAACTCTCGTGCAACTTCTTCCAAAATCTAGAGGTGAACTGTGTACCTCGATCAGATACAATCCTGGTTGGGACTCCGTGTAGGCTGACAATCCGAGAAATATAAAGATCAGCAAGCTGATCTCCACGATATGTGGTCCGGACAGGAATAAAGTGAGCAACTTTCGTGAGCCTGTCCACGACAACCCATATAGAATCATTTCCTCGGCTGGACCTAGGAAGTCCAGTGATGAAGTCCATTCCCACTTCATCCCATTTCCAAACAGGCACTTGCAATGGTTGGAGCAATCAAGCGGGACGCTGGTGCCCAGCTTTAACTTGCTGGCAGACATGGCACTTGGCTACAAATGAAGCAATCTCTCGCTTCATTCCATGCCACCAGAATCTCTCCTTCAGGTCTTGATACATCTTTGTTCCTCCAGGATGGATAGAATACATGGTCTCATGAGCTTCGACCATGATGGTCTGCTTGAGATCAGATTCAGAGGGAACACAAATACGGCCTTCATACCATAATCCCCCATCAGCATCGATGGTAAACCCAGCAACCTTTTCCTTCTCCATGCGGGCCTTAATCCCATCAATACTTTTCTGGCCTTTCTGCGCTTCTTTGATTTGGTCAACCAGGGTTGGTTTAAGTTCTATGGCGTCCAACATGCCATAGCTGACCACTTCAATGCCAAGCTGGTCCAGCTCTTTCCACAAATCGGGTTGCCTTACTAGAATCATAGCATTTAGAGAGGCCGGCTCTCGACTAAGAGCATCTGCAACCACATTTGCCTTTCCAGGGTGATAATGAATACTCAGATCATAATCTTTAATGAGCTCAATCCAGCGGCGCTGCCTCATGTTGAGCTCACGTTGAGTAAAGATATACTTTAAACTCTTATGATCCGTGTAAATTTCCACTCTTCTTCCCATAAGAAAGTGCCGCCATGTCTTGAGAGCATGAACAACGGCAGCAAGCTCTAAGTCATGAGTGGGATAATTCAACTCGTGGGGTCTCAATTGGCGGGATATGAAAGATATCACCTTCCCTTCTTGCATAAGCACGCTTCCAAGACCAAGCTTAGAAGCGTCACAATATACGTCGAAATTCTTGGTGATATCCGGCATTATAAGGATTGGGGCAGACACCAGTCGACGTTTCAATTCATTGAAACTCTCATCGCACTTGTCCGTCCATAGGAACTTGCTATCCTTCTTGAGCAACTGGGTGAGGGGTCTGGCTATACTCGAGAATCCCTGAACAAACTTGCGGTAATATCCTGCCAAACCCAGAAAGGATCTGACTTCAGTCTGGTTGGTCGGAGCAGCACGCTTCTCCACAGACTGAACTAGAGCAGGGTCAACAGATATTCCTCCCGCAGACACAACATGCCCAAGAAATCCGACTTCCGTCAACCAGAATTGACATTTACTAAACTTAGCATACAATTGATGCTCACGAAGTGTCCCGAGCACAACTCTCAGATGTTCTTCGTGTTCTTCCTCACTCCGAGAATATATGAGAATGTCGTCAATAAACACCACGACAAACTTGTCCAGAAAAACCATGAATACCTTATTCATGAGATTCATGAAATAGGCAGGGGCATTGGTTAGACCAAAGGACATTACGGTGTATTCATACAGCCCGTAACGAGTGGTGAAAGCAGTCTTTGGAATATCAGTATCACGGACTTTCAATTGGTGGTAACCCGTCCGAAGGTCAATCTTAGAGAAGATTACAGCCCCATTCAGCTGGTCAAACAGGTCTTCAATTTTGGGCAACGGGTATTTGTTCTTGATGGTAACATCATTTAACTTACGGTAGTCCACACATAAACGAGTGGTACCGTCCCGTTTTCCCACAAAAATGATCGGAGATCCCCATGGCGATGCACTAGGGCGAATCAATCCTTTCCTTAACATGTCATCCAGCTGAGTCTTCAACTCATCTTATTCCTTCGGGTTCATCCGATACGGCTTCTGTGCTATGGGTCCAGTTCCGGGCACTAACTCGATCACAAACTCGATATCCCAATCAGGGGGCATACCGGGTAACTCTTCAGGAAAAACATCCGGGTATTCGCAAACGACCGGGACTTCCTCAAGGTCAGGGTGGGCTATACCAGTGTGGCAGTGAACTTGTGACGAGGGTCGAGTTGCAGTGTACGCAACCTTTTCCCCATCCTCAGAGATCATTTCAATAGATTTCTTAGTGCAATCGATAACTCCCTTATACTTGGCCATCCAGTTCATACCGATTACCACTTCTATCCCTTTGGATCCCAGCACTATAAGATCAGCATGAAAAGTTTTCCCTTGAATTTCTACTGGTACTTCATTGCAAATTAGGTTGGCTTTAGTACTATCCCCCGGTATTTGTACTAACATAGGGTTGTTCATACGAGAATGCTTCATACCACTTTTCTCAGCAAACGGTTTAGTGACAAAGGAGTGTGATGCACCAGAATCAAACAGTACTGCGGCTGGCACCGAGTTGACAGGAAACATACCCATCACCATGTCTGGTGCCTCCTCAGCTTCTGCAGCAGTGACGTGGTGCAGGTGTCCCTTCATCCTATTATGTCGTCCAGTGGAAGGACCATGGTTCATCTTGGTTGCAGCAGGCTGGGCTGGGGCAGTAACTTTGGTTGGGCAATTCCGAGCAAAGTGACCTTCCTTTCCACAGGCAAAGCAACCTCCAGAAGGCTTTGGGCTTGGGTTAGCATTGGGAGCATTGTTGGAGTTGTTCCCATTTCCACTATTATTGCCTCCATAGCGGTTCCCATGATGGTTCCCAGAATGATTACCATGGTTACCACCATAGCTATTTCCTCCGTACCTTGGTGCATGAGGTGCAGGGTGATTGTAGTTGTTGGGCCTTGGTGCATAGTTGTGGCTGGGGCGGGGTGCATAAGCAGGCGCCTTGTGGGTTGGTGGCCTCTCATACGGAGTGTTGCGAGTCCTTTGGGCACTAGGTCCTCCATGAGCAGTCATCTTCCTCTTGCGGTTATCATCAGCAGATTTCCGCTTGTGCTCCAGCACCATAGCGGCATTAGCAAGGGTCTCCAAATCCTGGAATGGAACCACTACCAGAGAGCACTGGAGCTCATCATCCAGCCCATTTAAGAACCTCTCCTTCTTCTTAGCATCGGTATTAATATCATCCTGTGCATACCGGGACAGAGTAGTGAAATTCTCCCAGTACTCAGACACCGGCATACTTCCTTGCTTCAGATTCAGAAATTTCTCCCGCATAAGTGCCATCATTCCTTGGGGAATGTGATATTTGCGGAACCTTGCAGAGAAATCCTCCTAGTTGAACACGTGACCAGCAGCAACAGTCTCACGTGTAGTTTCCCACCAGGTCCTGGCAGGACCAGCGAGAAAATGGGAGGCCAACATGACCTTATCATTCTCCTCCACTGAAGCGACCTCCAGTTTGTTTGCAATGGTGCGGAGCCAGTCGTCAGCATCGAGAGGCTCCACATTCCTTGTGAACACTGGGGGGTTGGTGTGCTGAAAGTCTCTCAGCCTCGAGCGAGCACCATTGCCATTGCCATTGCCATTATTGTTGGTGGCAGCAACTAGTTGTTGCAGAGCGGTAATGGTAGCTGCACTCTCATCTCGGCTGGCCTGGCGATCCTCCATCAGTAGTGCCAACAGCGCCTCCACTGTGGGTGGTGGTGGCGGTGGGGGTTCGCGACGGGGTGCCATGCTGAAGTGAAACATGTGTAAGTCTAAAAAAAAAATTCTTGTTTTTGAAAACCCAGTACCTTAATATTAAAACAAAAGGAATACTAGTGATATGTTTCAAAAACAAGAGCGGGGCAGTCGCAAACTTGAATGAAATGAACGCAAAGTAGTGACAATCAATATAAAACCAAGCCAAACATTTCATTCATCACCATAATTAAACAGAGTTTCCAACATTACACACACATCACAAGCCATATCATACAAGGAAGGCTTCATCGAGCTACAGGGGGTGCGATTGGTGGGGTCATCGCAAGGCTACTACTAGCAAACTATCTAGCAAAACGATCTAGCATACCTAACTAGTACCTAGACCAGCACCATGTGCTAAGGGTGAGAAGGCAGCGACTACACAGAGTCGTCGCTGTCCCCAACGTCGAAGATACGCTCCTCAGGGTCCTCCTCCTCCTCGTCAAGCAGGTCATCATCATCCTGCTCGCTAGCCTCGCTCATATCCATCCCCTCTAAGTCGGAGGGAACGTCCTCAATAGGCAGAAGATCCTCAATCTCCCTGTGGAGCTCTATGGCCTCCTCCTCAAGCTCCTCCACGGCAGCGTCTCTCGTGGCTATGTCGTCACGAGCTATCTGAAGCCTGCCGCGCAGAACGGCGTTAGCCCCCTCCAGGGCCGTCATCCTAGTGGTGAGGCGTGCACGGCCAAGGCGGGTGCCCTCAGCTGCCTCCGTAAGGCACGGTGCCTCGCGGTAGTAGCCTCCAACTGTTCCTTCAACTGGGACAACTGCTGAGCCAGAGCTCCACTCTCCTCCTGGCTGTCGTGAAGCTCAGCCCTCAGCTCGTCAGTCTCGGCTATCAGTGTGTGGTGCACCAATATGCCGTGGTGGGTGTCAAGACCCTGGTCGTCCAACCTGAGCTGAGTGCGGTGTAACAGAATCTCCATCTCGTCCAGGTGGGGACCAACAGTGGTAAAGTCTGGCTCGACAGGAAGTGGTATGCCATCCTCATCACGTCTCCCAATCAGCTCGAACCGGGAACCGATGAACATATACTCCCCGATGTGTGCCAGACGTGCTACTGACTCCTGTATCACGCGCACCGCAGCCTCGTTCCAAGAACGATCAACAGCACGGTACACGTAGGCCTCCACTGTCGGGCTAGCCAGAGGTGCGCGGATAGTGACCTCCGCGTACCAGTCTCCCTCCAGAGGTGCCCCGACAACTAGTCCTCCTCGCAGCTCCGGAAGTGGGCGTCCCAACACAGTAGCCATAGATACTAGCCTCTCCTCGAAAAGGAAAGACTCGCCACGTGGACGTCCCAACTGAAAAGCCACGGTGATGTCCACGTCCATCTACACAAAATTTTAAGTATAGTTTAAGTTAGATCCAAGTGTGCAAGATTTTAGGTTTATGCAAGAAATAACCTTAATGCAAGTAGAGTCTAACCCAGAGAGGTGGTGGGATATAGGGAATAGTTTCATACTTAGTCATATATCCAATTTTTTTTGTATTAGTCACTTAGATTATCGGAGTATACACTAACGTCCATGCTAACTAAGGTCTCCTAGAGTCAGGATGGCTCTGATACCAACTTTGTAGAGGCCCCAGACCGGAGGGTCCAGAACCCCTCATATGCATTCATTCACGATCCCAGAAGAACCAGTCGTGAACAACATACGTAGTTGGCATACAGAATACATCATCCATTACACGAATATAGAGTCTTACATAAATGGTCACATGACCAAGTTCTTAACAACTGTCACGCAGGACAGACATTCAAAGCAAACACAGCGGAAGACGATAAGCATAGCGTAGTAGAACCCGAGTCACGCCTCATCCTACAGGCTGCTGACTGGGAGACGATCCTAATTCGCAGGTTCATCAGTGTAGCACTCCTCCTCATAGAACCCTTCCTGAGGTGCCTCCTCATAGTCTGGCAAGTAAATACCAGGGGCGAAACCAAATGAGTACGTTTGAATGTACTCAACAAGACATCCTTTATCAGCTTACAATTATGCATACATGCTTATTTGGTGGAGTGGGTAGGCCATACATATGGTTCAGCTACCCATGACAGATAAAAGATTTATCATGGTTGAGGTTTCATGTTTAGTTCTTTGTGAAAGATCATTGAAAATAATATAGTTTAACTCTCGTAGATATCACATATCTCGGAGGTTTTATAAGCTTTGTTTTAGAAAAGAAAGTTTTTCTTTTCAGAAACTTTTAGTAATAGTTTCTTTCTCATTCGTATCTCGCAGATACCAAGTCATTCCTCCTTAGTACCTCTCAGGTACAAAAGCCTTCCTTCAAAACCTCTTTTGAAAAGTTGACACAATACTAGCTACATGGCCATTCAACCGTCCATATCCGAGGACGCGGCTATCTCGAAATAGTTTTACTCTGCAGAGGTGTACACATTCCCACTAGATCCAGAATCCGCCATGAAACAACCATGGACTGTTCCCAGCCTATGAGAACATCAGATAACTGATCTTGACTATCCACTATGTGAAAGCTAGTACATGACTATCTCTTCAATTGGGGTTACCCTCCCTGGCAAGCCATGTCCCACACCGCCCAAACAGGAGACCCAACTGCTGCATCCGGAGGGAAAATTAATCCCACACTTTAGATATCCCGTATCCTCCACTCCTAGTGACATTTCGGTTCGGAGGATTCAATCCTCTATAGCACTTGAGATAGCTCACATACTAACCATAACAAGTTTTTAATCAAGCCCCTACCCATATTGGGGTAAAGTGGCAGTACGATAATGGTTGTCCAGCGAAGACTAGGTTATGTGTCTTTTGTAAACATTTCTCAAAAATTTCCCATCATAACAACCCTTCCGGTAGACAGGGTCTCACCCTTCCTCCGGGGTTTTCCTTCCATAAGGCATTTGTTTACAAAAACACATTTTATTTAGTTCATTTAAGAACTCAAGTTTTAAATGGGTGTATGGTATTTATATACCATTTAGTGTCTAAGGGCTTGGTAATACCAAGTTGACTACTATTATGATTCCTTATACTAGTAATATTAATAGTAGTAGTAGGATTCACACAAAAATAGTTTTGAAGGTATAGTTTTGTAAAAACTTCAGAAGTGAAAAGCATGCATGATAGATAATGATAAGTAGTTATACAGCAAGCATTAGGATGGCTTGCCTTGGTACAAGTGATGGTCCTGATCCTGAAAGTAACAGGAGTTGCAATACCCTTCTTCAGCAAATCCTTCCTCCTCGTTTTCTAACGTCGTAAAAAGAAATAAAGGCACACTTTCAGAACCAAACAAGACAAACAATGCTACAAGTAATACATACAGCAAGCAATCAAGAATTACCACCCAAAGTTCTCAATTTTTCCCTTAAGAAAAATTGACATAAAAACTATAGTTGAAAAATCTGCTTTTTCCTAGTATTTATGTGTGGCCAAAACCATGATTCTTAGTTAAGAACACCATGGACCAGTGGGTTAAAGCACATGTTTCTAGACAGTAGGGTGTCACATAAAACACATTTTGATGTCTAAAAACTCCCCCAAAAATCTCTATGGCTAGCACATAAAATTTGCTAGAATACTCAAGTGGTGAAAAAGGCTCATGACAACAAGTCAAGCCTATTTTCCACCATGATGCAAAGGTACCAGTGGGTGTTCCACTAGCAAAAATTCTCACTAAGAGGTTAATAAGCCTCTGGTCACTTTTCTAAAAGTGCTCAAAACAAACCAACAAGCACCCAAAACTCTTACTCATACTAGTAGAAAATTAGGAAAAACACTAGACTATTTTAGGCTACACTTAGTTAATTTTATGCACAAGTGTGCAAGCTAGCAGAGGCAAAATACCCCTCTAACCAGTACCATAAATGCTACTGGATCTCACAAAAATATCATAAAAACATAGCTAGGAAACAAGAAAAACTATGCTTAAAATGTTACCCATGTGAGGAGATTAATTCCTAGTCATCCAAGTGTTACTCATGCTTTTATGCTACTTAAGAGGAAACCTATCAGAGGTGAAAACCCTAAGATAATAATGCCACAAGGACATTCCATCCTCTGGTTTCAACACCAAAGATTCATATTTTTCCCTAAAGAAAAACAAGACAAAAAGCATACATGGATATCCTAGTATTAAATCTAGTCCTTAAGCATTTCTATTTAAATCTATTCCACACACAAGCACCAAGCATTTAGAGGTGCTATAAACCAACTAACAGTACCTAAGTGGTACTGGTTCCATGGAAATTAACCTAGCAACAAGCCTAAAAGCATTTAAAGATTTACTCAAAACATATCTAAAAATCTAGCTATGAGCAAGATCTATGCATGGAAAAATAGTCCTAAAATTCTACCACTCAAACCATTTATTATAGCATGTTCATATAACTTGTACACATCATAAACACACTGGAAAACAACTTCACACGCAAGAACACATCATTTGCATATCACAACATGAACCTATAAAGCAAGATCTAGAAATAAAAATTAGACAGAAAGTACCCAAAACTTGTTCTGTCTCTCTAATTTTTTATGTGCCTCCAAAAAGTAAATCCTTCTAGGATGTGATAGTCCTTATCACTAAAAAGCCTCTGCAACTTGCCTTACTCAAAAATAATGTCCCAAACTCCCCCTAAAATTCATGGAATAGCTCACAGATGCTTTACCAAAATGGATGGCATTTCCAAATGGTAACCCACCTTGGTGCAAACTAAGATTCTACTGGTAGGTATTGAAACGGGCTTTCCAAAACAGTTGAGTTTGCTCAAAAATGTTTTGTATTTTTGAAGTTCTATTCATTTCGATTTTTAGGGTACTGTCTGGCCTATGATTTATAGAAAAATAATTAAAACTCAAAACATGCTTCTGCCAGTGGGATATGGTTGTAATTTTGTATGGCTATGAGTAAAACAATTAGCAAGGTTAAATAAATTTAATTTCTACCTTTTCCAAGCCTAAAGCTAACACCTATTTAAACTGCCAGAAAAATTCTATTAATTAATTTAACAGAAAAATGCGCAGATGGGCCAGATCTGGCGCGCCTGGCCCAACTAACGCGCGGCACAGCCCGCCAGCGCACGCGCGCGCGCGAAACGGTAAGTATTCAAAGGAGACCGTCGATTCGCAGATCGACGGCTCCTCTCTCTTCTTCCTCCCCGCGCCTCTCTCTTCTCTCTCTCTTATGCCCGCGGACGAACACGTAGCGAGCACGGGGATTAGCTCACCTAGGGCTTGCGAGACGGAGCGGGGTGGTGCAGGTGTGGAAGACGGTGGCCTGGGTGACTTCGTGGCGCGGGCACGGACGGCGAGAGGGCAGGGACACGGCGGCGGCTCGACGTCGTTCTGCGGCTGCTCCGAGGACGGCGGCGAGGATCCTGCAAGCGATCGATGGCCAGAGGGTGTCAGGGAGGTAGGCAAGACCTAAGGGGTCGCAATAGAGGTGAAAGAAGGGCGGGAGGGGCAGTGAGCTCGACGCCATGTCCACCTCGATCTTGCACGGGTCTGCGGCTGGGCGCGGCTCGCCTCGCTCGCACAGAGCGAACGAGCAAGCGAGGGCTTGATGGGATGGGTGAGTGTGGTGAGGTGAGTGTTGTGGCGAGAGGGATTGGCCACTAGGGCTATGTAGGCACGAGGCCAAGGTGGGGGTGCTCGGGTTGGCATTGGCATGGGCATGCCTTGCCCTTTGGGGGTTCTCCACGGGTGGCAACGTGTCCAATTGGTGCCTTGGGGTCAATCCAGTACAAATGAGTGAGCAAAGCCACAGCAAGGGCCAAGGGATGGGCAAAAGTGTGAAAATCAACTATTGCAACCACTATATGTGACATCACAACCTAGTCAAATGCCACCTCACTTTTCTCCCTCCCTGGTCAGCCAAAGGAGGATCCAATGCCACCTTCTAGAAGGTTATTAACATGGTTTTCGAATTGGCAAGGTGGCCTGGCTTGGATCAGTTCACACAAGCTAAAACATCAAGTCCAAAAGTGTAATCACTGTTCTGTTAGAAAAATTCAGTTAGGCAGTGTTTCTGAATTTTTCTAAGTGCTGGAAAAGCAGACAGAGATAGCAAAAGTTGGACTTGTTTTCACCAAGCAAACAAGCTCTAAAATGAGTGATTTAAAATGCTCAACAAAGAACAACTATCCAAGTTTCAGAACCAATCATTTGATCTGAAAAATGAGGGGTTTAAGGCTCTGAAAAAAAAATGGCAAAGTAGGTACATTCTCTGTTTTTAAAATGCTTAATTTTCTGTCTTAACAAGATGGCTCAAAAACCATCATGGCATTGTGTGTTAAAAATCTTTGTAGGTTTTTCCAAGAGTGTAGTTTTGTTGTACTCATAACAGAGAGTAGTTTTGATTAAAGAAAATCCATAATTGGATAATCCTTGTGATGGAAAACAAGGGTTGAAAACAGCTACTTGGCTGTTTTTCAGGACAAAATTTAGATTGGAAAATCTAATGAAATCTTTTCCAATTAATTTTATTTCAAGTTCAAGTTGATTCCAAACCATCAATAACACATTTTTAAGTTGAAACAAAGTGTTACCTCAAGTCTTGAAAAATATTCTCTTAAGAACCTTAGTGGAAAACAATGTTTTTCTTAGGAGAAAAACTCCTCAAGTGAGTGAAAAAAACACACCACTTAAATTGCATAGATAAACATTAATACACAAACATGTTGTCCACTTAATTGTATTACAAAAGTCTTAAGAGGCTTGCTAAATTAATATTATACAAGTGCTTAAAAACAGGGGTGTGACATTGCTAAGAGAAAACACTAGGTAAATAAATTACTAACAATTTCATGCATATGTTGATTGGACTTTAGATGTTTTCCTATGTGCACTAGCTACTACACTTATATTTTTCTCTCATTTCTTCTAACAAAACATAAGCACTACTAGCTACACCACAACACAGCACACACCACACCACACCACACCACACACACCACACCACACCACACCACACACACCACAACACACACACCACACCACACACTACGAGAAAACACTAGGTAAGTAAGCACATGGCCACAAAAAACATCAGGAATTTTTCTGTTTTCAAACAGCCACAGAATTTTCGATTTCTGTTTGGGTACAAACCATCACCAACTATGATTTCTGTTTGGAAGCAGAATATGTTTCCATACAAGAGGATGACATGATCTACTTTCTGCGCTATGGGACTCTCTTTGCATACAAATACTCGCTCAAGGATCAATCAATCATGCCTCCAATCAGGCTCAGCACCCTGTGTCCCTTTGACGATGACTTCGGGCGTGGCTCTGTGGTGCATCTAGTGGCCCGCGCCCTGTGTGTTGTCTGGGTCAGCATGAATATGTCGTGCAGGTGCACCACACGACATGCCCTGATAACTACGCTCATTGTCAAGGGTGGCTCCTGCAGCGGTACTGAGTGCTTCATCCCCACTGGTGTGGATATTTTGCACTCCACCTGTCGTCGGATAGATATGCTTGGGACCATCGCAACATCTAGTGGCATGGGTACTCTATGCTTCCTACAGTAAGTGACTTATTTCCTATTTTCATCTAGTGACCAAGCAATGAAACATGTTTGTGAGTGAAGTAATTAAATATGGCAATACCACGGTAAGGTTGAGTACCATCTTTTTTGTTTATTCTAAATTTCTGCTAATAATCACTGATCAAAACCCTCATCCGCTACACAGCACAGCACAGCACAGGCTATCAGCCACTATATACTTTGAATTTTTAGGTACAACTAAAATACAGAAATGCCACTATATACTTAAAGACTCAAATTCATGGCAACTGCAACACCAAGAAACAGAACAGAGCAGCCACAAAAAAATTTCAGCAAAAAATTACTTGTGGAACTTCTGTCGAGCACTTTCTGTGCGTGGCAGAAGAGGGGGCAGCAGCGGGCAGCACGCCGGTGGTGCCGCTGTAAAGGCACTGCGGCAGCCGCATGGGAGGAGGAGGGAGACGCGGGGGAGGAGGAGGGAGCAGCGCGGGCAGGGGAGTGGCCGGCCGGCGTCGATGGAGCCGCGCAGGGGAGGTTCGGGCAGGGGAGGAGAGGGGTGTGGAGGAGAGGGCCGGTGTGGAGGCAGTGGAGGGGAGGTAGCGAGCCGGTGTGGAGGAGAGCACTGCTGCTGCGCGGTGGTCGCCGGACAGGGACTCGCCGGAGACGATCGACAGGGAGAGGAAACCGTGCGCTCTGTGACGATTGAATTGCGAGATGAAAAACGGCTAAGTCCCACGCGACCCCTGTGTAGCTTTCTGGGGGGCTTACCGCTGGCGAACCTGGCTGCTGGTTCGCCAGCGCTACGCTACCGCTGGCGAATAAAGCTTTTGTTCGCCAGCGGTAGCGTAGCGCTGGCGAACCAGCAGCCACGTTCGCCAACCCTACTTTTTTATTTATTTTTCTTTGAAATGATTTACTTTATTAATTTTTCTTGAGAAACATTACTGTTTTATTTTTATTTATTTCTTTGAATTGATTTATTTTTATTTTGTTTTCTTTGAATCAAAGACATTTAATTTATAATCATTCAAACACATTGCAAATTAATTTCAAACACATTACAAATAATAATGTTTTATTTTGTTTTCTTTAATTATTTGTTTAAATTATTCAAAGACATTTAATCTATAATCATTCAAACATATTACAAATTAATTTCAAACACATTACAAATAATAATGTTTTATTTTGTTTTCTTTAATTATTTGTTTAAATTATTCAAAGGCATTTAATTTATAATCATTCAAACACATTACAAATTAATTTCAAACACATTACAAATAATAATGTTTTATTTTGTTTTCTTTAATTATTTGTTTAAATTATTCAAAGACATTTAATTTATAATCATTCAAACACATTACAAATTAATTTCAAACACATTACAAATAATAATGTTTTATTTTGTTTTCTTTAATTATTTGTTTAAATTATTCAAAGACATTTAATTTATAATCATTCAAACACATTACAAATTAATTTCAAACACATTACAAATAATAATGTTTTATTTTGTTTTCTTTAATTATTTGTTTAAATTATTCAAAGACATTTAATTTATAATCATTCAAACACATTGCAAATTAGATTCAAACACATTACAAATAATAATGTTTTATTTTGTTTTTGTTTATTTATTTGTTTAAATTATTCAAAGACATTTAATTTATAATCATTCAAACACATTACAAATTAATTTCAAACACATTACAAATAATAATGTTTTATTTTGTTTTCTTTAATTATTTGTTTAAATTATTCAAAGACAATTAATTTATAATGATTCAAACACATTGTAAATTAATTTCAAACACATTACAAATAATAATGTTTTATTTTGTTTTCTTTCATTATTTGTTTAAATTATTCAAAGACATTTAATTTATAATCATTCAAACACATTGCAAATTAATTTCAAACACATTACAAATAATAATGTTTTATTTTGTTTTCTTTAATTATTTGTTTAAATTATTCAAAGACATTTAATTTATAATCATTCAAACACATTACAGAACAAGGTACATTAAATTTATAATATACATAGTTTCGTCGCATACAATTAGAAGACAGATATATACATAGTTTCTCAGTGTTTGATCTTTTTGCCTTTTTTGGTCGCAGTTGCATAATTTAACCCCACATTATGACTTCTTCTTATGAATGGAAGAGCATTCCTAGGTAGCGTTGTTCTGCTTCTTCTTGTTGTGTATGTTGCATGACTATCATCATCATCTTCTTGATCATCGTCAATATTTGGGTCGCCGAACGTGTCGAACTCGTCCTCGTCAACGACTCCATCCATTCCGATGATATTTCTTTTCCCTCTCCTCACGACAGCACGGCTAGGCCTTGTGGGGTCTGTTCTGAAGAAGCATTGGGACACATGCTTAGCCAATACCCATGGCTCATTTTGCGCTGTGACATTCGCGCTTGATGAGGTTCCAGCTTCGGGAATAACCATGGTTGTAAAGTATTGGTCTTCTTTTCTGACGGTCGACATCCTAGCCCATCTGACACGGAACATAGGCACCTTCTCTCCAGAGTAGTTAAGCTCCCATATCTCCTCGATCCTTCCGTAGTATCTTAACTTTTTGTCACCGGTGTAGGATTCCATCGTTACCCCTGAGTTTTGATAATCGGAAGTTTTGTCTTTCTCCTCTGTGTAGAAAGTGAACCCGTTGATATCATATGCTTGAAACGTCGCCAGGTGCTATGGGTGCTGCTCTGGTTGCCAAACGGATTGAGTCCGTTGGTGCTCACACCCAACCTGATGTTCCTTGCCTCCGCCCCGAACGTTGGATATTCACAGTCAATTACTTTCCATTGACTTGCATCTGAAGGATGTGTCAGAATTACTTTTTCACTCCGATTTGGATCTTTCAAAACTTTATTCCTCCTTTTCGCGTGCCAGCGCATGAGCTCTGCTTCCTTGCGGTCCGCGAAATACCGTTGCAGACGGGGAATGAGCGGAAAGTACCACACAACTTTCCGAGGAGCTTTCTTCTTCCCTTTGTTGTATCGAGCAGCGTTGCAAACTGGACAAATGGTTTTGTTCGCGTCCTCTTTCCGATAAATGTAGCAATCGTTGATGCACACATGGTATTTTTCGTGAGGTAAATCAAAGGGGCACACGACTTTCTTGGCCTCGTCGCAACTTTTGGGACAGGTGTTGCCCTCTGGAAGGACATCGTGCCAGTATTGCAGGCTTGCATCAACGCTTATGTCGCTCCATTTGTATCTCGCCTTCATCTGCAGAACATGAAGGGCCACTCTCAGGCGGGACTCTCCCGGACCGCAGCCTGCATACAACGGTGTCTTCGAGTCTATCTCTAGTTGCGCCAGCTTTGATTGCTCTCTAGCAGCAGATATCGAGTTAGTCGTCTTTCTCAAAAGCAGTTCTTTCAGATGAGGGTCACGCACAACTTCCGTTAGGGGTGTCCCTGTGTCCTCGTGATCTTCTTCCACGTCTTGTTCAGCATCTTCTCCATGATCATGTGCGGGGTCATGAGGCTGATCTTGGTCCTGTTGTAGTTCTAGTCGATCGTTGTTATTCTCCTGTTGCACATCATTTCCTACCGCCGCCGCCCCATGGACTTGATCATCTTCATCATCACTTACCCACTGACTGTTATACTCATCCATGAAACCATACCTAAGGAGGTGACTGAGCAAGTCTCCGGTAAAGGGATTGAGCAAGCCCCCTAATTTGCACTTTCGACATGGACATCGTATCTCCTTGCGGCCATTTTGTAACATGTCTTCGGTCGCGTGTCTCAAGTAGCTATTCACGACACGTTCACTCTTAACGACCACCATTATATGTCGCCTGCACGAGAGCACGCCGATATACTTAATATTAGAACCAAACATAATATATATATTACGATATTCACGAAAAAAATCGGCATGACCTTCCTACAAATTGGAGGTTAGAGGAGTGCCAAACTTTGCCGATACGGGAAATGAATCAACATTCCGGCAAAGTGGCAACTCAGTTTCATATCAAAAATTTCACTTCATGTCGTATTCACGAAAAAATTCGGCATGACCTTCCTACAAATAGGAGGTTATTAGGGAGTGCCAAACTATGCCGAGACGGAAATGAATCAACATTCTAGCGATAGTTGGCTACTCAATTTCATTCCACAACAAATTGCGCACACATGCATTTATCGTCTCCATCACACGACCATTGTTGAATCCGGTGAAATTTCACACTTATTGCATATCGCGTGTATCCGGACAAAATTTATATACAAACTCATTTAATTATATATTATCATTCATCCCACCTCAAATGAATAGATGGCTACACGATGATATCCGGAGAATTTTGGAGCTTTGGAGAGAGAGGGGGTAATTCTAGATCTAGATGGCTAGGGATGGAAAATTTTGGGTAGAAATGGTGTTATGAGGGAGATAAACATATATATACCAACTAAAATAAATTTAGTTGGTTCAAAAGAGAGTAGGAGGGTGGAGAAATTAGCATAAATTCGAGCTAGAGAGAGAAGAGGGGACAAGGTGGAGAAGGGAGAGTGGAGGGGAAAGTGGGTGGTGGGTGGTCACTTTATGGCAGATCTGCCAGATTACCGCTGGCGAACATGTCTGGTTGTTCGCCAGCGCTAACATGCGTGCTGGGCCCACACGTTAGCGCTGGCGAACAACCAGACCTGTTCGCCAGTGGTAGTGAACGTAGCGCTGGCGAACACGCAGCCCTGTTCGCCAGCGGTAGTTTCAGGGAGCGGCTGTAGCGCGCGCAGGTTGGTCCCACACATAGCGCTGGCGAAGCCGCGGACATGTTCGCCAGCGGTAGAACGAATAGCGCTGGCGAACAGGAAATGCTGTTCGCCAGTGGTATTAGCGCTGGCCAACGTCAAATGTTGTTCGCCAGCAGTATACTGGTGGCTATAAGCTATTCCCTACTAGTGTAAGAATGAAAACTAGAGTGTTCGAAGCAATAAAAACAGAGCGTGTCTCTCTCCGACACAAGTATGATAAGATCCAACCATAAACTACACAAAACAAAACTAAACAAACTGAAATAAAAAATAAAATACGCTCCAAGTAAAGCTCATAAGATGTGACCGAATAAAAATATAGTTTCACTAGAAGTGACATGATAATTTGTCGATGAAGAAGGGGATACCTTGGGCATCCCCAAGCTTAGACACTTGAGTATTCTTGGAATTTGATGATATGTACCACCGGGGCTTCCCCAATCTTAGGGTCTTCACTCTTATTGATCACATCATATCATCCTCTTCTCTTGACCCTTGAAAACATCCTTCACATCAAACTTCTCACAATCTTCATTAGCAACGTTAGTGCAATAAAAATAATAAATTCACATAGTTCAGTTTAAACACTATACTAACACTCATAAACACATTAGCTACTGTCACAACTTCTTTTAAAACTTTTTTCTCAAAAGAACACCAAAAGAAAGAGACTAAGATGCAAATGCAATTATTGGCAGAAATCTGTCAGAACATGACAACAGGTAAAGATAATTTTTTTAGAGAATCCTATGTTGCTCAAATAAAAAAGTAGTCAACTAAGAAAAATTGCGTATATAGCCCAGGATTACGCACAAAAAAACTCAGGTCATTTTGAATTTTCTCTGATTTTATACGATTTTAACAGTGGACAGCGGAAATCTGTTTCCTGCGCAGAAATCCGAAATATAGTCTCAACTTTCCACTTGAGGCTTTATTTGGCTAAAAAAAACACAAAAGAAAAGATACATAGGGGTTGCTAAGGAAATAGGAAACATCAAGGTGCAAATAAAACAAAATAAAACGACGAAAAACAGGTTGAAAACGGAGAAATAAAACGGGTTGTCTCCCGGAAGCGCTTTTCTTTTAATGTCTTTCAGCTAGGCACAATGATTTTTAAAAGATGCTCACATAAGAATAAGAGTATAAGCACAATAAGACAGCATCAAGAAGAAAATATAAAACACTTTTAAGTCTAACCCAGTTCCTATGAAAAATAATCTTGTAGAAAAACAAGTCAACGAAGCACAAAGTGACTGGCATAGGAAGACAAAATAAGTGCAACTTCAAAAATTTCAACATAAAGAAGAGAAACTTAATATTGTTGAGATGCATAAAACCATGTTTCCCTCTCTCATAATAACCTTCAGTAGGATCGTGAATAAAATTAATATTATATCTATCACATAAAACATTCTTATCATGAGCCACATGCATAAAAGAATTAATACTCTCCACATAAGTGTCGCACCCGGACTTCTAGAGGATACTCACCGCACGAACTGAACAGTATTCTGATTGGATTACGGGGCTTACCGGCACCCGCGTCCTCTTACGAGTAGGCCAACACTTATGTGTGACAACCAATCGCTACTGTTCACCGTCGATGTAAACTATCCCGTAGAAATCAGGACACTACCATTGACGTACTTCATACCATACACACATGGTACGTCAACGGCTTTGAACAAACTGATAACACAACATATCTCTAAGACACAAAAGATTGAAATAAGTTGCAACTGGCCCTCACTAGGGCAGAGAATAGCAAATACAATCATCCAGAGGACACATGTCCCAACATAACATCATTACATCTCAGCGGAAGCATTCAAAGGGTCTCAGTCAGGACAAATCCAAATAGGCTTAAGAAGCCGGAAACTGAAATAAAGACGGAGCCCATCCACGATGTCTCGGATCCTGCCCGGGTCCGCTAACTACTCGTCAGCAGCCTCGTCAAACTCCACGTAGTAGCCGTCACCTGGATCCTCGTAAGCGTAGTCTGCGGAAACCACAGCCCCAAAGGGGTCAGTACATAGACGTACTGGCAAGCAAGACTCACAGTTCACCAAAGTGTAGCCCGTCAACACCAAGCACAGATGCCTTGGGTTCAACGGAAGAAAGGGGATATGAAAGATGCGGCAACTGGCTGCGCTAACCAACTACAGAGATTCTACCACTTCCGACTAACAGAAAGGAGATAAGATCGAGTATTGTAACCAACTGAAAGATAACTTCAAACAAACCCATCCTGGATCTCGCCCCTTATCCAAAGAAGCAATCCAAGGATAACTCACACAGTTGGATTAAAGATGAATCAAGTTATTGTGCCAATAATCCTATTACTAGTCAAGTTGGTAATCATTGGGTGTGAGATTGTGAATCATTAGGTTTAAGTTGTCCTGAGTACTTGTTAGCCAGTACTTTCACCAAGTTAACCATAACCGTGGAAAACACGGCTTCTCGAGAAGATTATCCCTGCAGGGTTGCACCAATTTGGCCGTACACGTATGAATAACCCGCCAGATGGAAAGGCCCTTCCACCAAGCGGGGCAGTCAACACAACTCAACTCTTCTCCGCATCAAGCCCAAAGCACCTTGGGCGCACGGCTAATCGAGCCCAGAAGAAAATGGACCCTCATAGCACTCTAAGAACGTGTCCCCCTATATGCCGACTACGAAAGTTCCACCCTGCGCTGGGCTCGCAAAAACATGCATGCGGCAAATGGAAAACACGAACTAAATGAGGCGATTTGGACGAGATGCGAATCGAATCAAATTGAGGGGGGCGCCCATACTCGCTTCCCACATGCGGGTAGTGCGCTCATCATGGATCAGTAGACAAGACCCTTTTCCTATTAGGGTCGACACTAGCAGGCCTCAAAACCACACAGGGCCTCCTGCCGGTGCCTTATCATCAAATTATTATTTAACAATAACATTAGCATGATTGATTGATTAAACATCGAGCCCCTAGATAAAAATAGTAACAGAAAGTAACGGGTAACAGACTCGAGCAAAACAACCTAAGCATGCTAGTAAGACACTGGCTCAAACAATAGGGTTATAGGAGTGGTGGTGAGGCAATATCAGGGTTAAGGGATTCATGTGATAGGTTCGTAACAGAAACAACTACTACTAAGGCTAGCAGAAATAGACAACGGAAAGTATCGGTAACCAGGGTTGAAAGGAACATAATGGTTCATGTGAGTGATAACTTGCCTGCAAACTCAGCATCCGGGTACTGAGCTAGATCCTCAGAAGGGGTGCTGTAAAGATCGTCTGTCTCAACGTCGTCGTCTATCCGAGAAGAAGCAAACAAACAAGGCAGAAATATAAACAATCAATACCATGGCATAGTGCACAATCATGGGATGATGCATGTCAATTTAATAGATGCATCCTAATAAACTAGTGGACTTGGTAACACAATTTAAATGGTCCCATATGCAATGAGATTGCATATGGAAAAGGTTCATGGATTAAGTTGGAAACAAATGATTTACAATTAATTATTATGTGAAAGTTTATTACCATGATACATGCATGATGATAACAACAAAATAACAACATAAGATGCAAGTGGAAAAGGAATTTAACAAGTTTGGAAATTATTTATTAAGTTGGAAATTTTTGGTTACTTAAAGATGTCACACAAGTATGTGTTGTTTTCATCAAGTTAAAGTGTTCAAAACAATTAACAAAATTTATATTTGAAAAGAATACCAAATTTTTGTTGGATTACATGTTTCAAATATTGAAAAAGGAATTGCAATAATTTAATTATGGATTAAACAAGATTAAACAAGTTTTAATTGAGTTTAAAACAAGTTTGAATTTAATTGAATTTTTTTTTATTTGTTCAAAACATAAATTCAAATTCACATTTGAAAAGTTCATACTTTTCTAGTTTGAAAACATATTTTGCATGTTCAAAAATATTTTATTTTGAGCAAGTTATGATTTTATCAAATTTAAATGAATTAAATAAGGATTAAATTATTTAGGCAATTTAAATTATTCAAACCATGAAACAAAATTTATATTTGAAAAGGTTATTTGAAATAGCATGGAAAACATATTTTATTTGCATTTATTGGGTTAAGAATGAATTACTTATGAATTTTATCAAATTGCAATTGAATTATTTGAATTCAAATTTGAATTGCATTTTGAAATTTCAAAACAGGAAACAAATGATACCAACAGGTAGACAATTAAATTTAGACCAGCACACATATTTTATTTTCATTTATTGGAGTTATAAAACTAAAGTTATTGTCAAAATACTTTCAGGGACCAATCTGTTAAAATAAAGGGCTGGTTTTGGAAAAACAGAAAGTTAGAAAACTTTCTATACGCACTGGGGGGTCTACCCTGCCACTACCAGTGGGCCACAGGACCTCACTGTGCTCACGTGGCTACCAGGGAGGCTGACAGGGGGCCCTCCCTGTCAGCGCTGCGGCGAAAAAAAGGTTTGGGATTTATCCCGTGCGAGGAGCAGGATTCGAACCCTGCACCTCTCGCTCGCGCTGCTGTGCTCTGAACCAGTGGGATGTGTGCTCGTTTGTTTTCAGTAACAGCGACGCGGGGAGGATATTCTTCAGTCTCGAGTTAACTGAATCCAACACGCTCGCAACTCTGAACTTTCGTCAGAGAACATAACGACGCTCGCCGGCGGGGAGCAGTGGCCGTGGTTGTGCTCGTGGAGGCTGCTGTGGTGCAGTGGGGTGATGGATGGATGCGAGTGAGTGCTGCGAGCAAGTAACAGAGAGGAGGAGGAGGTGGACATGAGGTGATCACCGGGAGTTTGCCGCGGATGAGCTCGACGGCGGAGGGGATGTCGCGGCAGTGACGAGGACGGCGGCGTGGCTCCCGTGCTTCTCCGAGCTCGCTCCGGTGTCAAATCAGAAGAGGAAGACGAGGTGGCTTGGTTCCCGTGTTTAGATAGGAGAGTGGAGCTGCGAGGTGGGCGGCGCCATCGAAGATTCAGAGATGACCTCGCCGGTGATGGTGACAGTGGGTGGAAAACGACGGGGAGAGGAGATTGCGGCGGCGAAAACGAGGGGAACCGGAAACCTAGGGCTAGGGTTGGCGCTGCAGGGTCCGTAGGGATCTTATAGAGGGATAGATGGTCTCCTGGCCGTCGGAGGCGCCGCCGTGCCGCCGTGGCGTGCTCGGATGGGCGGCCGTACACTTTGAAGACGACGGGGGCATCTAACTGAAGGGGTACCGGGCCAGGCGGGCTGGCTGCGCGCGCGGAAAGGAGAGAAAAGGGGCTGGGCTGGGCTAGTTAGGTGCTGCGCGCGCGTTTTCTTCTTTTTTTTTTTTTTTGCTTTTCTGTTTTTTTTTGTAGCAATAGAAATTGGAAGGAAAGAGGGGTTTTGAGGTTATCAAAAATCCTAGAAAATTTAGGGTGAGCACATTAGGTTAATTACAACCAAAAACCAATTTTTGGAATTCAAAAACATTTGAATTTTGGTACTGTTTGAAATTGGATTGTGTTTGATTTGAATTTTTATTACTAAATGGTTATTGAACAATATGTTTAAGAATAAGGTGATCAAAGAATTTAATTGGAAACAAAGAGCACAAAATTGTTTTGATTATTTTTATAATTTCAAATTTGTGTGCTGTTTGAATGGTTTTAGTTTGAATTGGAATAATTTGTTAATTAATGAATTAATATTTGAAAACAAGGTTTTTATTAGGGTGACCTCTATTATTAAGTGGGTTAAAACATTAGAATGGTTTGGTATTTTTATAATTTCCAAATTAGGTGTTGTAGATGATTTGCTTTGAATTTGAAACCAATTTGGAATTAATTAGGGGAAATAAAAAGCACCATCTTATTAGTTGATCAATATGGAATAACATGAAAACAAATGGTTGTGTTTATTTGAGATTTTTATTTAAAGGGTTGTAACAGAGCAAGTATGAAATAAAGTTTGGAAATAAGTTGAATTTCAAATGTGAAAACAATTAAGAACAGATGCAAAACAATTAGTAAACAATGCAAACAAAATAAATAAACATGATGACATGATGCAATACTTAAATAACAAGAAATCAAACATTCTAAATGGTAGGTTTTCATACTTGGGATGTTACAAAATGCCCCCCCTTGAAGGAATCGCGCCCCGAGATTCCTTACTGAGAAACGAAAAGGTCCGGATACTTCTTGCGAAGATTCTCTTCGGTCTCCCACGTTGCCTCTTTATCGGAATGATGCGACCACTGCACTTTCAAGAACTTGGTGCTCTTGTTGTGAGTCTTACGCCCGGTCTCATCGAGAATACGAATAGGGTGCTCCTCATAAGATAGATCATCTTGCAGTTCAATGGAATCATGATCAACTGCACGATCTGGATCTTTGAAACACTTCTTGAGCTGTGACACGTGGAACACATCGTGCACCTTGGATAGTTTTTCTGAAAGTTCAAGACGATAAGCATTTTCTGCCCGCCTTGAGAGAATGTTGAAAGGACCAATGTATCTTGGTGCAAGCTTTCCTTTCACACCAAAATGATGAGTGCCTCTGAGGGGAGTTACACGGAGATATGCCTTGTCACCAGGTGCATAGATCATATCCCTGTGCTTGCTGTCATAGTAGCTCTTCTGACGAGACTGAGCAATCCTGAGATTGTCACGAATGATACGAACTTTCTCCTCGGCTTCCTTAACAATGTCAGGGCCTAAGAGTGAACGTTCACCAGCTCCAGACCAATTGATTGGACTCCTGCATCTGCGGCCATACAGTGCTTCAAATGGTGCCATACCTAGGCTTGCCTGGTAGCTGTTGTTGTAGGAGAATTCAGCATATGGAAGGCAATCTTCCCATTTCATGCCAAAGGAGATACAACATGCTCTGAGCATATCCTCGAGAATCTGATTGACTCTTTCGACTTGCCCTTGAGACTGAGGGTGATAAGCTGTGCTGAACAGAAGTTTGGTGCCCAATGCTTCTTGAAAGCTTTTCCAGAAATGAGAAGTGAATATACTTCCACGGTCTGAGCTTATTTCCAATGGAACACCATGAAGAGGAACAATCTTTGCTGTGTAGAGCTCGGCTAACTGACTAGCTGAGATAGTTTCCTTGACAGCAAAGAAGTGAGCTACCTTAGTGAGACGATCAATAACAACGAAGATTGCATCGTTGCCCTTCTTGTACTTTGGAAACCCAGTAACGAAGTCCATTTCAATCATGTCCCACTTCCACTCAGGAATTTTCAGAGGTTGGAGTAGCCCGGCTGTTTTCTGATGGACTGCCTTAACACGTTGACAAACGTCGCATTCAGAAACGTATTGAGAAATTTCACGTTTCATGCCAGGCCACCAGTACAGAGTCTTGAGATCCTGGTACATCTTTGTACTTCCAGGGTGGATGGAGAGAGGAGTTTCATGAGCCTCCTTGAGAATGACATCTTTGAGACTTTGAATCTGAGGAACTGCAATGCGTCCTTCGAAGAACACAGTTCCCTTGTCATCAATTGACAAGGACTTGAATTTATCATTGCCTTCTTTGATGTGCTCTACAATCTTCTTGATTTCAGTATCACGAAGTTGTTCAGAACGAATCTTGTCCTCGAGAGTTGGACTGGCTGTCAAGTTAGCAAGATAACCTTGAGGAACAAGACCAAGGTTCAGCTTCTGGAATTCTTCATGAAGTGGAGGTTGGCTTTCCATGATCATGAGATTATTGCAATATGACTTGCGACTGAGAGCATCGGCCATAACATTAGCCTTTCCTGGAGTGTAAGAAATGGTGAGATCAAAGTCTTTAATCTTTTCAATCCATCTCCTTTGCAAGTTCAAGATCATGTGTGGGATAGTTTTGCTCATGTGGGTTCAACTGACGTGAAGCATAAGCCACAACTTGACGTTCTTGCATAAGAACTGCACCTAGACCTTGGAGAGATGCATCACAGAATATCTGGAAAGGTTTGGTAGTATCTGGGCCAACCAGAACTGGGGTGGAAGTTAGTTTAGTCTTCAGGAGATTGAAACTCTCATCACACTGTGGAGTCCAAACGAACTTCTTGTCCTTCTTTGTGAGATCAGTGAGAGGTTTGGCAATCTTAGAAAAGTTTTGGACGAAACGACGGTAATAGCTAGCCAAGCCGAGAAAACTTCTGACTTGCTTCACCGTCTTAGGGGGTTTCCAATCAACAATTGCCTTAACCTTTTCCGGGTCAATGGCTATGCCTTTGGCAGAGATGATATGACCAAGGTAAGCAACTTCTGGAATCCAGAACTCACATTTGGAGAATTTGGCATACACACGATGCTCGCGAAGTTTCATGAGAGTGAGACGAAGATGTTCTCCATGCTCTTCCTCGGATTTGGAGTAGACTAGAATGTCATCGAGATATACCACAACAAACTTATCGAGGTATTCATGGAATACAGAATTCATGAGTCTTGAGAACGTCGCCGGTGCATTGGTGAGACCAAAGTACATGACGGTGTATTCATATAGACCGTAGCGAGTGGTGAAAGCTGTCTTAGGAATATCTTCCTTTCTGATCTTTATCTGATGGTAACCCATCCTCAAGTCCAACTTTGAGAATATTGAGGCTCCAGCAAGTTGATCAAAAAGATCATCGATACGAGGAATTGGATACTTGTTTTTGATGGTTTTCTCGTTGAGAGGACGATAGTCAACCACGAGTCTTTTTGTTTGATCCTTCTTGGCAACAAAGAGGGTTTGGCAACCCCAAGCGGAGGAACTAGGCTGAATGTAACCTTTCTCCATGTACATATCGATTTGCTCCTTCAACAATTTCAGTTCAGGAGGAGCTATCTTGTATGGATGCTTAGAGATTGGAGCAGTACCTGTCTCAAGCTCGATCACGAACTCAACTGCTCTGTCCGGAGGCATCCCTGGCAACTCTTCTGGAAAGACGTCAGGGAATTCACAAACCACCGGAACATTCTCAATTGCAGGAAGAGGTTTAGCATCGAGGTTGAACAGCTGAACAGAACTTGATCCATATGGAGAATAGACTATCTGGCCCGAAGGGTGAGAGAGAGTTATTGACTTTTGAGCACAGTCAATTTTTGCTTTGTGGGTCTTCAACCAATCCATGCCCAGAATGACATCAATGTCAGAATTTCCCAGCAACATGAGTGAAGCAAGGAATATGCGGCCTCCAATTAGGATCTGATTGTCCTTACTTATCTTGGAAGTCAACATTTGCGGTCCCGGAGAGTGAACAGTCATTTGTTTGCTTAGCGGAACCAGAACTAGGTTGTATGCTTTTGCAAAAATCTTTGACACAAAAGAATGTGATGCTCCGGTATCAAACAACTCTTTAGCTGGTATAGAGTTTACGGGTAATATACCGAGAACGACGTCAGCAGCTTCCTCAGCTTTGTCGGCCTTGATATGATTCACCCTCGCGGTCCTCCCGACAGGCCTATTGTTGGAGTTGAAGGCTTTAGCCGGGGGAGCACGAACCATTGCCTGGTTGGTGTTGGGGCGAGGAGGTGGAGGTAGCTGCCTCTGAGTGCACTTATCAGCGTAGTGTCCAGTCTCCTTGCATTTGTAGCAAGTGATGACACGAGGAGGACCTGGCCTTGGCTGCCCCATTGGAACCCTCTGACTCTGCATCTGAGCTGGGTTGGGTGGGCGGGGAGCAAAGCCTGGAGAAGCTTGCGCATATGGAGCCCGAGTGACAGCAGCATTTGGCACCCAGATGCGGCGCTTCTGCGGAGGGGTGGTCATGTTGGAGGAGGAACCACCCTCACGCGAGTGCTTGCGGGACTCCTCGAACGCCTTGTGCCCATTTTCCTCATTGAGCGTGGTGTTCACGAGCTCCTCGAAGTCCTTGCACTTGATGTTTGTGAGAGCGTACTTCAGCTCCGGGTTAAAACCTCGGCGGAACCTTGCCATCTTCTTAGCCTCAGTGGACACCTCATCACCAGCGCATCGAGCGAGACGATTGAACTCGTTCTGATAGCCAATGACGTCCAGCTTGCCCTGCTTGAGAGAGCAAAATTCCTCACGCATCCTTTCCATGAGACCATCTGGGATGTGGTGCTTCAGGAAGGCATCCTTGAAACAACCCCAGGTGATAGGATAGCCAGCTCTCATGGTCTGGTAGTTCTCCCACCAGGTAGCTGCCTGACCCTTCAGTAGGTAGGTGGCATACTTGAATTTATCTTCCTCAGCAACGTGAGCAATGTCCAGAGCCCTGGCCATCTCCCTGATCCAGTCATCAGCATCCAGAGGCTCACGTGTTGCCACAAAAGCTCTCGGACGCATACTGAGGAACTACTTGATGCTGACCCGTGGAGCATTCTGGTTGTTGTGCTGGTTAGCCTGAATCTGGGCCATCTGAGCCACGACCTGAGTCATCTGAGTCAACAGCTCCGTGAGCGGAGGTGGTTCAGGCGGGTTGCTCCTTGTTGGCGGCATCCTGAATAGACATGCATTTTAGCACAACAACAGAAAAGGATAGACTTGGTAACTGAAAGATAGATTATTCCGACACATGAATAGATAACCAACAGGTACATCATCACATGTTCAAATACATCAGAATATCCAACACACCAATACATGGTGCGAATGCCAAAGGATAACTAAACATAGCTAGGAATGGATACATCGGTACTCCCATGCTCATCACGCAGGACGGCGGTGAGTAGTACGACGAGAGCTACGGTGAGGAGGAATCCCACGGAAGTAGGTAGAACGACGATCCACGTAGATCGGGACTGCTCTGAGAGCAACTCTCGGTGTGGTGAAGTAGAAAGCGTCGTCTCCCAGTGTAACCAGCTCCGAGGTTGAGGAGTGGACCTCTGATCGGCTCGTAACCTCCAGCATCTGGTAAACTACGTCCAACTTTCTGATGGAAACGGGCAAAGCGCTCATCTCCAACAAAGTCTGTGGTGTACGTAGCCAGACGAGTCAAAGCAAGGTAGAGCTGCTCCCTGACTGAGGCTAACTCCTGAGAAAGTGTGGTGGCAACAGCGTCACTGTGCCTCACAAACTGAGCGGTGGTGTGCAGCCCGGTGTTATCATGCTCGTAGACATCCAGGTTGTCGTAGAGGGTGAAGTGAGCTCCCGCTGACGTGATGTAACCACGGGGGATGTGGCGATAGATAGAATCGTCAAACCCCCAGTAGTCAGCACGGAGGACGGTGAGACTCACGTAAGCTGCCTGCTGCACGGCCATATCCACTGTGGAACCTACTGCCTCGTAGCGGTGGACAACGCTCATGCCATCATCTGACAGAATGTATACGATAGCCTGGTAGTAGGTCTGGTCAAACTCTTGCTGCTGCTCGTAGACCTGGTACTCTGGTGCCCAATGGAACCCCAGATACGTGACCATGTCTCTCAGCATCTCCGGATAACCGGCGGTGCTCTCACAGCGAGTCATCCGAACCACCTGCGGGTAGAACCTGAGATCCATCTGCAGCTGATTTGGGAGGTTTTGATTAGACGCCGGTAGAAGAATTGAAGTGGAAAACAACAACAAGGTTTCAACGGACGAAAAGGTTCTTTAGAAGAACAGGATATCGAAGCAACATCGGGAAAACGAGACCAAAAACTCCTGAGGTACTACGGAGAACCCAAAACACGTGAAATCCTAACTTGAAAGTTTGGGTGAGAAGAGAAAACAGCGTTGTACTTCCTTACCAGAAAAGGGTGGGTGGGTGGGGAAAGAAGAAAAATGGTAGAATTCCTACTCTCACGTTTCATTTTTCCTATATAGCTACGAAAATAGTTTCTAGACTCAACTGCGACCATTAAAAGGGATCCTACAGGCAGACAGGCTCTGATACCATTTGTCGCACCCAGACTTCTAGAGGATACTCACCGCACGAACTGAACAGTATTCTGATTGGATTACGGGGCTTACCTGCACCCGCGTCCTCTTACGAGTAGGCCAACACTTATGTGTGACAACCAATCGCTACTTATGTGTAAACTATCCCGTAGAAATCAGGACACTACCATTGACGTACTTCATACCATACACACATGGTACGTCAACGGCTTTGAACAAACTGATAACACAACATATCTCTAAGACACAAAAGATTGAAATAAGTTGCAACTGGCCCTCACTAGGGCAGAGAATAGCAAATACAATCATCCAGAGGACACATGTCCCAACATAACATCATTACATCTCAGCGGAAGCATTCAAAGGGTCTGAGTACAGACAAATCCAAATAGGCTTAAGAAGCCGGAAACTGAAATAAATACGGAGCCCATCCACGATGTCTCGGATCCTGCCCGGGTCCGCTAACTACTCGTCAGCAGCCTCGTCAAACTCCACGTAGTAGCCGTCTCCTGGATCCTCGTAAGCGTAGTCTGCGGAAACCACAGCCCCAAAGGGGTCAGTACATAGACGTACTGGCAAGCAAGACTCACAGTTCACCAAAGTGTAGCCCGTCAACACCAAGCACAGATGCCTTGGGTTCAACGAAAGAAAGGGGATATGAAAGATGCGGCAACTGGCTGCGCTAACCAACTACAAAGATTCTACCACTTCCGACTAACAGAAAGGAGATAAGATCGAGTATTGTAACCAACTGAAAGATAACTTCAAACAAACCCATCCTGGATCTCGCCCCTTATCCAAAGAAGCAATCCAAGGATAACTCACACAGTTGGATTAAAGATGAATCAAGTTATTCTGCCAATAATCCTATTACTAGTCAAGTTGGTAATCATTGGGTGTGAGATTGTGAATCATTAGGTTTAAGTTGTCCTGAGTACTTGTTAGCCAGTACTTTCACCAAGTTAACCATAACCGCGGAAAACACGGCTTCTCGAGAAGATTATCCCTGCAGGGTTGCACCAATTTGGCCGTACACGTATGAATAACCTGCCAGATGGAAAGGCCCTTCCACCAAGCGGGGCACTCAACACAACTCAACTCTTCTCCGCATCAAGCCCAAAGCACCTTGGGCGCACGACTAATCGAGCCCAGAAGAAAATGGACCCTCATAGCACTCTAAGAACGTGTACCCCTATATGCTGACTACGAAAGTTCCACCCTGCGCTGGGCTCGCAAAAACATGCATGCGGCAAATGGAAAACACGAACTAAATGAGGCGATTTGGACTAGATGCGAATCGAATCAAATTGAGGGGGGCGCCCATACTCGCTTCCCACATGCGGTAGTGCGCTCATCATGGATCAGTAGACAAGACCCTTTTCCTATTAGGGTCGACACTAGCAGGCCTCAAAACCACACAGGGCCTCCTGCCGGTGCCTTATCATCAAATTATTATTTAACAATAACATTAGCATGATTGATTGATTAAACATCGAGCCCCCAGATAAAAATAGTAATAGAAAGTAACGGGTAACAGACTCGAGCAAAACAACCTAAGCATGCTAGTAAGACACTGGCTCAAACAATAGGGTTTTAGGAGTGGTGGTGAGGCAATATCTGGGTTAAGGGATTCATGTGATAGGTTCGTAACAGAAACAACAACTACTAAGGCTAGCAGAAATAGACAACGGAAAGTATCGGTAACCAGGGTTGAAAGGAACACAATGGTTCATGTGAGTGATAACTTGCCTGCAAACTCAGCATCCGGGTACTGAGCTAGATCCTCAGAAGGGGTGCTGTAAAGATCGCCTGTCTCAACGTCGTCGTCTATCCGAGAAGAAGCAAACAAACAAGGCAGAAATATAAACAATCAATACCATGGCATAGTGCACAATCATGGGATGATGCATGTCAATTTAATAGATGCATCCTAATAAACTAGTGGACTTGGTAACACAATTTAAATGGTCCCATATGCAATGAGATTGCATATGGAAAAGTTTCATGGATTAAGTTGGAAACAAATGATTTACAATTAATTATTATGTGAAAGTTTATTACCATGATGCATGCATGATGATAACAACAAAATAACAACATAAGATGCAAGTGGAAAAGGAATTTAACAAGTTTGGAAATTATTTATTAAGTTGGAAATTTTTGGTTACTTAAAGATGTCACACAAGTATGTGTTGTTTTCATCAAGTTAAAGTGTTCAAAACAATTAACAAAATTTATATTTGAAAAGAATACCAAATTTTTGTTGGATTACATGTTTCAAATATTGAAAAAGGAATTGCAATAATTTAATTATGGATTAAACAAGATTAAACAAGTTTTAATTGAGTTTAAAACAAGTTTGAATTTAATTGAATTTTTTTTATTTGTTCAAAACATAAATTCAAATTCACATTTGAAAAGTTCATACTTTTCTAGTTTGAAAACATATTTTGCATGTTCAAAAATATTTTATTTTGAGCAAGTTATGATTTTATCAAATTTAAATGAATTAAATAAGGATTAAATTATTTAGGCAATTTAAATTATTCAAACCATGAAACAAAATTTATATTTGAAAAGTTTATTTGAAATAGCATGGAAAACATATTTTATTTGCATTTATTGGGTTAAGAATGAATTACTTATGAATTTTATCAAATTGCAATTGAATTATTTGAATTCAAATTTGAATTGCATTTTGAAATTTCAAAACAGGAAACAAATGATACCAACAGGTAGACAATTAAATTTAGACCAGCACACATATTTTATTTTCATTTATTGGAGTTATAAAACTAAAGTTATTGTCAAAATACTTTCAGGGACCAATCTGTTAAAATAAAGGGCTGGTTTTGAAAAACGGAAAGTTAGAAAACTTTTTATACGCACTGGGGGGGTCTACCCTGCCACTGCCAGTGGGCCACAGGACCTCACTGTGCTCACGTAGCTACCAGCGAGGCTGACAGGGGGCCCTCCCTGTCAGCGCTGCGGCGAAAAAAAGGTTTGGGATTTATCACGTGCGAGGAGCAGGATTCGAACCCTGCACCTCTCGCTCGCGCTGCTGTGCTCTGAACCAGTGGGCTGTGTGCTCGTTTGTTGTCAGTAACAGCGACGCGGGGAGGATATTCTTCAGTCTCGAGTTAACTGAATCCAACACGCTCGCAACTCTGAACTTTCGTCAGAGAACATAACGACGCTCGCCGGCGGGGAGGAGTGGTCGTGGTTGTGCTCGTGGAGGCTGCTGTGGTGCAGTGGGGTGATGGATGGATGTGAGCGAGTGCTGCGAGCAAGTAACAGAGAGGAGGAGGAGGTGGACATGAGGTGATCACCGGGAGTTTGCCGCGGATGAGCTCGACGGCGGAGGGGATGTCGCGGTAGTGACGAGGACGGCGGCGTGGCTCCCGTGCTTCTCCGAGCTCGCTCCGGTGTCAAATCAGAAGAGGAAGACGAGGTGGCTTGGTTCCCGTGTTTAGATAGGAGAGTGGAGCTGCGTGGTGGGCGGCGCCATCAAAGATTCAGAGATGACCTCGCCGGTGATGGTGACAGTGGGTGGAAAACGACGAGGAGAGGAGATTGCGGCGGCGAAAACGAGGGGAACCGGAAACCTAGGGGTAGGGTTGGCGCTGCAGGGTCCGTAGGGATCTTATAGAGGGATAGATGGTCTCCTAGCCGTCGGAGGAGACGCCGTGCCGCCGTGGCGTGCTCGGATGGGCGGCCGTACACTTTGAAGACGACGGGGGCATCTAACTGAAGGGGTACCGGGCCAGGCGGGCTGGCTGCGCGCGCGGAAAGGAGAGAAAAGGGGCTGGGCTGGGCTAGTTAGGCGTGATCAAAGAATTTAATTGGAAACAAAGAGCACAAAATTGTTTTGATTATTTTTATAATTTCAAATTGGTGTGCTGTTTGAATGGTTTTAGTTTGAATTGGAATAATTTGTTAATTAATGAATTAATATTTGAAAACAAGGTTTTTATTAGGGTGACCTCTATTATTAAGTGGGTTAAAACATTAGAATGGTTTGGTATTTTTATAATTTCCAAATTAGGTGTTGTAGATGATTTGCTTTGAATTTGAAACCAATTTGGAATTAATTAGGGGAAATAAAAAGCACCATCTTATTAGTTGATCAATATGGAATAACATGAAAACAAATGGTTGTGTTTATTTGAGATTTTTATTTAAAGGGTTGTAACAGAGCAAGTATGAAATAAAGTTTGGAAATAAGTTGAATTTCAAATGTGAAAACAATTAAGAACAGATGCAAAACAATTAGTAAACAATGCAAACAAAATAAATAAACATGATGACATGATGACATGATGCAATACTTAAATAAGAAGAAATCAAACATTCTAAATGGTAGGTTTTCATACTTGGGATGTTACAATAAGCATAATCATTCTTATTAATAACAACGGGGGTAGGATTATCATAAAGAACTCAAACATTATAGACAAGTTGCATATCAAAGAGATGGTTTTGGGTAATCCCACCATAATTATGGAAAGTTTCACGAGGATGGTTGTAATTATAGCCTGTGTTATAACTTTCTTTATAATAATTATCAAAGACTAGAGGCATATTGAAATCATAATTAATTTTCTCCCCAATAGTAGGTGGGCTAAAAATGTCATATTCATCATTGCAATCATCATATATTGGAGGCATAGTATCATCAGAAGCAATAAAATAGTTTTCTTCCAAAAGGCGTTCATTTGTAAACATATCATCATTTTTACTAGGAGGAGATGTATCAATCATATAACCATTAATAGCAAAGGGATTTTCAAACATATCATCCACAAGTTTAGAGCTTTTTATATTATCATTGGAAGGAGCATGGATAGTACTAGTAGTACAAAAATTATTAATATCATCGTTTTCAGAATTGGTACCAAACGGATTTTCAATATCAAAAGTAGTGTGTTTCTCCCAATCATGATCACTTTCATAAATAACACGCATAGGAAAATCATCGAGTTCAGACTCATCAGCAAAAGCTGTAATATGAGCAATATTCTTAGGGAGAGATACCATTATCTCTCTCCTTCTACTCCTCGTTTTCTTCTTCTTCTTCCCCTCTTTAGGAGGGAGAGGCTTAAAATGAAGCTTCTCCACATACCCTGGTTTACTGTCAGAAACAATAGAAATAACTTTGGAGGATTCCTCCTCCTCATTAATAAGAACAAAACTCATATTAGTCCTGTCATATTTTTGTAAAATGTCCTCTTTTAGAATATTTTGTATGTAAGTATTTGCATGGAAACTTTCAACACAATAAAGATGGCATTCATGCAAGACACTATCCATATAAAAAGCACTCATATCAATCAAAGAAGTTTTTCTTAATAACTCTTCACACCCCAAAAATAATGTAAGTTCATCATGCTTAGTAGGGGTGATCATGTCATCACAATACAAACTTGCAGTACTCATAGGATTCGAAAGGCCACTATCATGGCTTGAGCATTGAAAATTAAAATGACCCACTTTAAAGCAAAGTTCACAAATAAAAGGATAGAGGGCACAAACTTTTTCACCAAGATCATTTAGAGCCCTATCCCACATTCCAGTTTTTTCATTCCTTTGATGGTTACAATATTCTTCTTCGATTTGATTGTTTTCACAAGGTCTAAGTGCTCCACAGAAATTAACATGCTTATAAAAAATAGTACTTTCAGAAGTTTGAGCATGTTTATATTAATCATCAATAACAATTTCATTTTTCATGCAAGTGTCTTTAAAAGGTTCATGATATATGTCCCCATTTTTAGGAAGATTAATATAAGAAGGAAAGGATCTATACCAACCAACAACTATTTGAGGATCAAGACCATATTTAGCATTAAGCTCACTAAAATAAGCAGTTTCATCAAAAGTCTTAATGCAATCATACTCATAGTTTATACCTGATTCTTTACCTTTGTTGTTATTCCAATCTTCACTCTTGATTCCAATTCTCTCAAGAAAACCCCACTTAGCTTCAACCTTTTTACTACAAAAAGAACCCTCTGAACATGCATCTAGATAATCCTTCCAATGTCCTAAAAGCCTTGCATTAAAATTTGTAACAATTATTTCCTCAGGAAGCTCATGGTTAGGACATTTGAGTATTAATGTTTTCAGTCTTCCCCAAGCTTGGGCAATGCTTTCTCCATCATGAGGCCAGAAATTATAAATGTAATTCCTATCTAAATATAGTTCATGAGAAGGATAAAATTTAGAGTAAAAGAGAGATTCAAGTTCCTTCCACTCCAAATGATGAGAATCATATAGTAGTTCATACCACTTCCTTGCTTTGTCCTTAAGTGACAAAGGAAATAGCCTCCTCTTAACTTGGTCCGTTGAGATACCTGCACACTTGAATAACTCGCATAATTCATGCATAAAGTGTAAATGATCACTACGATGGACAGTTCCATCTACAAAATAACGGTTATCCATGACAAGTTCAACAATTTTCTTGGGTATTTTAAAAGGAATGCTTTAAGTAGGAGGATTTAAAATATTACAAGCATCATTAGGTTTATCACATATGGGAGATAAAGTATCATCAGAGCAAAATTTCTCCTCTAAAGCTGGAAACTAAGAAGATCGTAAAAACTAGCTTCCCAAGCTTAGACTTTTCCCTAGCATTAGGAATGATGGGGTGCAAAGAATTAATGCTAATAACATTGCTATCACTATTATGCAAACAAACTTCCATAGTTTTTTTTTCTCTTTAAAAGCATCACGCCCTATTTCAAGATAAATATTATAAAGTTCTATCATATTTTTGTTGTTTTCCATTAAGACTAAAGATAAAACAAGTAACAAGTAAAAATAAGCCTAACTAGAGAAAATAAAAAAAGAACTAAAAAGATATAATTGCAGAATCTAAAGGAAATAACTCAGAGCACTCACACAAGAGGATGTGAGTACCTTTTACCTTACCTCCTCGGCAACATCGCCAGAAAAGAGCTTGATGTCTACGCACGCTTCTATTCTTGTAGACAGTGTTGGGCGTCCAAGTGCAGAGGTTTGTAGAATAGCAGCAAGTTTCCCTTAAGTGGATCACCCAAGGTTTATCGAACTCAGGGAGGTAGAGGTCAAATATATCCCTCTCAGGCAACCCTGCAATTAAGATACAAGAAGTCTCTTGTGTCCCCAACACACCCAATATACTTGTCAGGTATATAGGTGCACTAGTTTGGCAAAGAGATAGTGAAATGCGAGTAATATGGATGGTTATATGTAATAATAGCAATCTGAAATAAATATGGCAACAAGCAAACATGTAGCAGAACAGGCAGAAAATTGTGTTTCAATGCTTGGAACAAGGCCTAGGGATCCTACTTTCCCTAGTGGACACTCACAACAATGATCACATAATTGAATAACTAAACATGTTCTCTTCACTATGCTACTCTTAACCCTCTCCGGTTGGATAACGAACACCAATCATTGCGTAGGGCTGCAAAAAACATTCCTTAAAGTAGGCATTCCCATGTCTAGTTAACCCCACACTTTCACTATGAGCGCCCTAGAAGGTACTAGACAAACACCACAATTCATAGAGGAGGCACACACGACGTGCACACTGTCACCTTCACACTGCGGGACAAGGTGACTCCAAAGTTCATATTAATAAAACACTTGAGTAGCACAAGATGAAGAGTAACATCTACTTATTCAACTAGATTACAAAGCTCAAGATCACATATAGATCACACCATGGGAGAGAGAGATGAACCACATAGCTACCGGTAGAGCTCTCAGCCTCGGGGGAGAACTACTCCCTCCTCATCATAGTAGACAGCTACGGCGATGGAGATGGCGGTGGACTCGATGGAGATGGCTTTCGAGGCACTTCCCCGTCCCGGCAGGGTGCCAGAACAGAGATCTGTCCCCCGAAACTCGTCGGCGGCGGCAGAGCTACAGATGTATTTTGTGGAAAAGGTCCATTCTTTTAGGGTTTTCCCTCGGGGGAGTATATATATGCGAAAGGGAGATGCCGGGGGGTGGCCAGGGGGCCCACACCACCAAGTGGCGCTACCAGGGGGACCCGCGCCACCCCATGGTGTGGCCACCCTGTGGCCCCCCTTCGGGGCCCTTCGGGACTTCTGGATGCTTCAGGAATTTCTAAGACTTCCGGGCTTCAAATTTTCCAATTCCGAGAATATTTCCAGAACAACTTTTCTGAAATTAAAAACAACAGAAAACATGGAACTTGCTCTATGGCATCTATTTAATAGGTTAGTCCCGGAAAACGTAAGAAAACTTACGAAAACATGTAACAATTAGCATAATATCAACATGGAACATCAGAAATTATAGATACGTTGGAGACGTATCATAGGGCAGCCACTATAAACTAGTTATTAGAACCATCACAAGGATATCAAGCTAGGAATATCATTCTAGAATCATCTCCTTTGGGGCATAAATTCTCTCATCAGTATATAGTTCAATCTATCGGATGTCCACACATCTTTCTTAAACATGAGCTTTCCATTACTCCTTTCCTAAAACTCTGGGTGATCCACTATCCTTTTCTTAATCTAATCTACACTTAGAAAGGCACGTCTCATATCGCTTGACCCCATCAAAGGTTATTTTCTCCACGATCATATTGCCAATGCTAAACCAAAATCCAATCATCATGTATCCATTAATTTGACCCATTTTCTGACTACATCCAAGATTTGCTTCAAAATCATACGAACCCCTATCTCATCATCAACGCTAAACTATTTCCCTAAGAACTACCGCAACAGAGCGTGACAATCTCCGAAAATATATCTCCAAGAATATCCATCTACTATCTCGAAGTCATATTGATTTTTCCTAAAATCCAAAAATCAATTTTTTATGTCCATCAATTTACCGTTCCTACATATGACAATCCAATATTTCTCCAATCTGTCTTTTCCCAAAATCTAAATGTCTATAACAATCGAACATAATCTTTCTACTACAATCGATCTCTCTATAACAATCTAGTATGAGGGTCACTTGTGCAAATCATTATCCGCTTTACTCCAATACTATAAATCCTTCTCAAAATATGTGCTGTTAAGCAATCCAACTTCCATTATATTAGCAAACGCTTCCTAAAAATTCAATATTTTCCACCTAAATTTCTAAACCTCCAATCATTTCCTCAATGTTACGTACTTTAGCTCTAGATAACTTCCAAAGTTTTGGTGTCCATAATTGGTTAGCCCCAGAGTATACATACCTTAATATATCTTTGTTTCAACTCAAGTAGATCTTATACTCTCCTCAAACTTTCACTTCTATCCTAAACTACGAATCAATTCCACCAATCTTTTATCCTAAAATCTGATTCTTCCAAAATACATACACAAGAGATCTTATTTCCTAGTAAAACCATAGCTCAAAATTCTGATATTCCCTTCAACTTCCTCTTTCTGTCAAACAACTATAAAACATCTTACGACACCTTCCCCCTTGGTTTAGGAAAATATGTTAGTCATTTTAAAACTGGGTTCGGTGTTAAACTAGAGTTAGATATAGTACGTTAGTGTCGTTAGTTTCAAAGATACTTTTTACTAGTCCCACAAGACACTACTACTGTCCCATCACGTCGGATTTCTCAGAGTACAAAGTCAAACAAAAACTAGGGTGGTCACAGATCTGGTTCGAAAACGTACCAATAACTATGGCATGAGCCTTTTGTGCTTCCTTAACGTCATCTTGGTCTCAATGTTCCTTCACCAAACTCTTTCGCTTATTTTGGGTTGGAATCTGGGTCTCTTGGGTTTGCTCAGGACGAGCTAAAACATGATTCTTTTGGGGATAATTGCGAGTGAAGTGTCCTTCCTCCCCACAAGTAAAACAACCTGTGCTTTTACATCTAACACTCACACGCTTCCTTGAAGGTGGTGGCATCGCAGCTAGAGTACTGTGAGTCCCAGGTGAACTAGGATCCCCTGGTGTCACTATCTTTCTTTGAAGAAGGCGCTGGTGTTCCCTCATAAGGATAGCATTATTCTCAGCATTGATGATGGCAAGCTGAGTCAAGTGCTGCAGGGTAGCAAGGGTGGCATTACGGTCTACACGGGCGGCTTCACGGTCTTCCACTATTAGCGGAAAAAATTGAGCAACGAATGGATCAGGTGGTGGGGGTAAATCACTGGCCATACTGAATAAAAAGAAAAGTATAAGATGATAGCAGGTAAAGGGTGGTTTTGTTTTCAAAACTTGAGAAACAAACTGGCTTATAAGAGAGATGAGAATGGTAGAAAACACAACAGTAAAGACAAGCCTCTCAGAAGAAACCACAATCACATGCATAGATTGTGGGGACCCCAGACTAGCAGTCAGAGACCTCCAGTATGCATACATTCACGATCCCATGATCAGACAGTCGTGAACAACATACTCGAGTTGGCATTACAGATACAACATCCATTACACGAATACACGTCTTACACAACTGGTCATCGGACTCAGTTGAAAAAGACTGCCACGCAGGGCAGGAACACACAATAAAAACATCAGAAGTCTACAAAAAACACTCGTGGTAAACTCAAGTCATGCCTTGACCTCCTACAGGCTACGGACTCGGAGATGTTCCTAGTTCGCACAGCCGTTAGCGACACCATCTTCTTCAGGTTATCCAGGTTTCTGCTCAAAGTCTGGCTAAGACAATAGCCAGGGGCGAAACCATTGTGACTACATTGGAATGTACTCGCAAGACACCCCAAAAGAAAGTTAAACATGCAAGAATGCATATATAATGGTGGTAGGAAGGCTGTAATTAGGGTTCAACTAGCCATGATGAATTTAGGACTCATCATAGTTGCACAAGTTTTATTTTTCTTTGTTAAAGAAGACACTTGAGAAGATCTATCATTTCTCTTGTAGATATAGCATGTCCACAAGGTTTTGATAAGGCATTCTAAATAAAGGAAACATTTCTATTTACAAAACTTCTTGGAAGATCATAACTTCAAAAGCATCATTTTTCCAGTACATCAAAGGTATAGGCATTCCATTTCCACGTACCTCCCAGGTACAAATCCAAAACACCTTTCAAGCGTTTTGAAAACATTGACACAATGCTAGCTACATGGCCATTCAACTATCCATCTATGAGGACGCGGCTATTCTGAATAGTTTTACTCTGCATAGGTGTACACAATCCACAAGATCTAGCACATCTGCCGTGAACAACCACGGACTGTCTAAGACAGTATGCAAACATGAGATAACTGGTCCTAACTATCCACTATGCAAGCGCTAGAAAATGGCTACCTCTTCAATTGGGTTTGTTCTCCCCGGCACCGAGTGAGTTAGCCGTATCGATCCGGTTTCCCCTGACAACACACCGACATGGTACCAGACCCAACTGTTGCAACCGGTGGCGAACTTAATCCCCACACTTTGAATGTCCCATTCTTTCCTTTCTAGCGACAATTCGGTTCGGGGGACTCTAACCCCTATAGAACTTTGAGGTAGACACGGACTAACACCGACAAGCTTTTAGCAAGACCCCTTTCCCATATTGGGGTAATGTGGCAGCATGGCTTGGGTTTTCTGGCGAAGACTAGGTTATGTGTCATTTTTGGTGAAACAAGTCGAAAACATTTCCTTCTTCACATACCTCCCTCGGACAAGGTCCCACCTTTCCTCGGTTTTTTCCAAAGCTTTTCTTTTTCCAAAAACATCAAGTTAAAATTTCCACTAAGGGACTTAAGTTGATTAAGTGATGATACTAAAATATCTAAAGGGCTTTGTAACACCAACATTATATAATGGATATAGCATATTAGATACATAAAAATGCGTAGTGGTATAGTTCACTAAGAAGATAGTTTTTGAATCAAACTTTTGTAAAACTTCAGAAGTAAAACATGCATGATAGATAATGATAAGTAAAACAACATCAAGCATTTAGAGTGGCTTTCTTTGTCACTGCTCTTGGTCTTTCTCTTGAAATAAACAAGAGTTGCGATAAAAACCTCTCCGGGAAATAATACCTCTTTGTTATCTAACGTCGCAAAAAAAAGGGAAACACCCAATTAGAGCCAAAAAAAGGCAAGAACTTTGCAAAAAATTAAACTTACAGCAAGAATTTCATCAAACAAGTACACTCATAAACAATATTACTAGGGTACACACCAACAAGCAAAACAGGCACAGACAATACACATGAATAACACTAGAATAGATGCTATGGATCCTCAACCAAATTGCAATGATTCCAATGGGTGTGCCACTCTCATAACATGCCCAAATAAGGTTAAATGACTCTCTGGTCATTCATGAGGATGCACAAAATAACAAGAAAACAATCTAGAAACAACTACACATGCATAGGAAATTAATAACAAGCAATACTACAAGCCTATAGTAACACATGCTTTTGTAAACATGGAAAATAATATAACCAGTATCTGAGCAACCTAATAACAGAGACAAATCAATACCAAACATATCATGGCATCACTCAATGCATGAACATAATCATGAAGGAAAACAACTATTAAAACTAGACATGAAAAAGGGCTATTTAGACAAGTAGACATGCATAACCATAAGATAATAATTTAACAAGATTTATTCTAACATGATAGATATATAAGATAGCATCCAAATAACAGAGAAAACAACACCTAGACATGCTAGTAATATCAAAATAACAATCTAATCAATGCCTGGAAAATTAAGCATGCAAATAACAACTTATGGTAGAAAATCATCTAAAACTATCATAGCATGACAAATTTATCTAGAGATCACTCAAACATGCAAGAAAGTATAATATTCTAGAATAATAGTAGCTATGATAAGGAAAACAATACTAAAGCATTTATTCAAGTCATCATACCAATATGAAGAATAACATAATTTAACCTATTATTACTAGGAAAAACACCCTATGGAAGTTATACTTTAATAACATGATTTTCACACACATTTTTTTAACATGATAATGAAACACTCAAGACACAACTCAAACATGTATTAATAACCTACACATTCTAGGAATCAATTTTATATCAAAAACAATATAACACGCAATTTAATAAAGGCATAACAATAATATGCAGAAAAGGGCTAAACACTAAATAATGCACCAAGCCTATTCTGTAACTCCTAAAATCATGAAAACTTAGTATTATGTGATCCTAGTCAGTGTAAAACCAACACAATTGAATTCCCCTAAAAAATCATCACCAATAAAATTAAATAAATCACATAAATGCTCTCTGGCCTAAAACGAACATGCATGTCATTTTCACACCACAACTCAAGTGCACACAAGGAAAACTGCCACAGATAGATATAATCAAGGGCTACTCAGAAAAGTTTATTTGCAAGATTTAGACGCTTAAAAATCAAGTTATGATTTAAAAGGTGAAACAGAGTGCTTCTTCCATTTGTTTTATTTCTCCTAAAATACAACACAAAAACTAGATCTGGAAGTAGGAGATGGTTAAGAATTTGTATAGCTATAACTGTGATTTTTAGTTTGGCAAGATTCACTTGTTAACATTTTTATTTTGAGTTAAACCAAACATGAGAAAACAGATCTGCAGGAAAAAGGAAAATACAACCTTCAGAAAAAGGTAACGGGCCGGATCTGCTCCGAGCTGGGTGGCGCAGAGAGCAGAGGGGAGATGGGCCGGCCCACGGTGTTTCCCGCGCAGAGATGAAATCAAACAGAGGGAGTGGGCCGTGGCTGAACCGGTATCCCACCGTCGTATCGGGATCCGACGCTCAACAACGAGCCACGTCGGTGCGCACCGGCGGGAACCATAAGGTGGCAGCGGAAACAGGCAGGGGACGGCGGCCAGAGGCGGAGCTTCATCGGAGAGTCACCGTACGCCGCTCCGGAGGGCCCCGGGTTGTGCAGAAGGAAGCAAGATGACGAGGGCGATGGAGCGCATCCGATGCCCCCATTCGTGCTTCCCGGGAAGGACTCCCAGCCGGAGTTTGACGAAGGCTCGCGGCGGCGGACCGCGGTTGAAGATGGCGGCAGTCCTGCAAGACGTAGAGATTCGAATTAAGGGGGGCCAGAATAAGGCGTGCACTCAAGGAAGGCAGGGAAGGAAACAAAGGGCCGGAGATTCCCTGTGTGTTGAGTTCGATGAAGATATCGCCGGCGACAACGTCGGAGTGGATGCCGACGAGCATGACACAATGTGAGGGTTTTTTTTGCACCAGAGGTCGGTTGAAGAGGAGTTGAGCAGTAGGGACGTGTTGGACAGCGAGGAGATAGCTCAGGGAGGCCTGGCCGTAGATCTTGGCGCTCGGCTCCCATGGCGAACATGGCGTGCTCGGCTGCGGGAGAGAGGCAGGAGGAAACTTTGTTTGGTGGGTGTGGTATGACAAGGGGATCCTCCACGGAGAGAGGAAAGGGAATGAGGAGGTTTGAGGCGAGTGGGAGTCGAGTCCAAGCGCAGACACCCGCATGTGTTTGACAGTGAGTCGAGGGAGAAGGAGAGCGAGCTGGGGGACATGAGGGGCACGGGTGTGATCGTGGAGCGGTCGTGGAGCTAGTAGACAAGGGAGCAAGGCTCGACATGTTGCCCATGTGTTGGAACGTGAGCAACGTGGCGAGGGCGCCATGGACTGCATGGCCAGCTCGTGTGAATAGAGGAAAGAGACAAGGGGAAGGGGTGGGGTTCTTCCAGAGAGTCACATGTGCGAAATGGGAGCTTGAGGCGCAAGGGCTGCCCCTGGAATGCATTGTGGAGATGGATTAGAAAAAGGTTGGGTGATCACCATCCTTGTCCTCATGTTGGTGGCTGAGCTAGAGGGAGAGAGAGATGGTGTATAAGCTAGACAATGTCTAGGAGGTTGGGGAGGGTGTTTTCCATCTCCCAGAATAGGTGTGAGATGCAGAGAGTGCAATTATTGGCCAAGGCATGCATGAATTTAACCATGCCCATAATAGCCAACAGTTGTTTTTGATTGTTTTCACAAATAATATGAATAGAAAATACGTGCAATATTGAGTCCAATGGATAGAGGATCAAAAATGGAGTCTAGGGATGGTAGCCTCAAGTGTTTTGAAAAATATTTCTGTCACAAATTTTTGGAAATTCAAAAAGTGCTGAATCTGTTTTTAAATGTTTTCTTCAAAATTTTCAACACAACTTCCAAATGTTTTTGTATAAATACGTCCCACATGACCATAGGCATGTTGGGTAATTTTTCCAAGATTTTAGGAAATACTTTTCTTCACAAAATATTTTAAAGTCCATTTCTGGCCTTTTGGAAAATGGAAAATAATAAATAGTAAAATATTTTCAAAAGAAATATTTTAGAGTTGGGATGAGAGAGTATTTAATATAGGTCTCAAAAGTGATTTTTAATAAGAACATGTTTTGAAAATATTTGAGGCACCAAGTAAAAAGTGTGAAAACATGTGTTCATTTAATAGGCTAAAAACCATGAGAGAAGAATAAATAAATGGCCATTGGAAAATAAATGGACCATATGGAGGTGATATATAAGTCATGGAGATGACAAGGGTAGGTTGATGGAGCTTGAAAACAATAAGGGATATGATCAATATTTAGGGATGCCTTTTAAAGGACTTTGAAAGAAGATACCAAAGAGTTTCAATATACAAAATAACAACTTGTATGGATAGCATAGATATAGACAATGAGATGTATGATGATGCATTGATGAATAGCTCAAGATTTTCCCTAAAGGCATGTCTCCAAAGTTGGAAGTTTATAGGAAAACAGAAGATGATATGGACATGTGATGGAATATGATATAGATGCTTGATCTTGTTATAACTAGGTTTTATTGTCTTGAAAACAACACATACTTATCAACAAACATAAATAAATACTTCAAGGAAAACACAAGATAAGATCACACAATATGGAGATAAAATAACAAGATACACAAGATCACTCAAGCAACTGAGTTCTTCAATTTAATTTCCAGGTGTTTTCTCAAGTGCTAATTTGAGGTAGTGATCAAGACATACCATGACAAGAGGATTTCATATAGAGTTTCAACTCAAAGCTTGTTCTTTCCAAAAGAATATATTTGAGGTAAAACAAAGGGGTAATATAATCCCCACTTATTGTTTTTGCAAAAGAAGGAAGTGAGAAGGAGTTTTTGAAATACTTGCAAAAACATATTGGTTGAAAACAGGTTGGAGATGATTAGCTCCAAAATAGTTTTCATAAAGTTCAAGAAATTATTTTTGTTTTCCCTTAACTTGGCCTTTGGGTTTCTTCTAAAATCAAAAAAAATTTAAAAAGGTTTTTGCCAAAAGAGTGTGACGGATGAAGGTGATAATTTTTCTTCTCATGACTTGATCACAAGGGTTGTGTTTTAAGAAAGTTATGATCATTGGTGCTAATGTTAGTTGTTAACTAACTCAAACAAAAACACAGTCAACAAGAAAATATAAAAGAAACACAAGCATTAGTCAAACAAATTAAAAAGTTTTTGTTGGCCCTGATTTTTGGGTTATTGAAAACAAGTTTTTCCTGTGTTCCAAAAATTGGGTTGTTACATAGACCAGCATACTCATAAAATAGAGTCTCTAGTAAACAGAACACAAACTTAGGTTTCACATCTAGCACACACCTAGTTCTTAACAGATTCACACAACACTAACAACATCTCGGGTGGGGATAACACAAATTTCCTAACAACCTACGGCAATCCTAAGTGCTCGAGGATGCATGAAGCTCTTCCTCCAACTCTCCAACTCTGGTCTTGCTGGTTGCAAGCTGAAATTGAAGATATCTCACTTGTGCACGAAGGTGGGCGTCAACATACTTCAGGGTCTTCTTTTCTGCCACGAGACGATGCTCAGTAGTCGAATAAACTCTCATGTATTTCTCTAGCTGGAATATCTCCCTTCCTCGGATGTCGAACTCCTGCATGAGACTATCAAGTGCAAACTGAGTGTTGTGTAGCTGTCCTTCCTGGTGCTGGAAATGACGAGCAAAGACAAAGTCTTGTGTGACATCTATTGGCTTGTCATCCTCATCGCGCCTCCCATAGTATCTATAGGGATTTCTTATGAACTTGCTGCGAAAAAAGTTCGCGATCTTTGCGATAGTCAGCTGCATCATTCTAAGGATACCATCCTCCAACTGTTCTCCTTCACTTCAAAAGTGATCTCCGGGGTCGACGTTGCTAGAAAAGGAGCACGAATGATACATACCACCAAGCAGGACAACTCCCATCCATCATGGTGAATCTGAGCTCCCTTCAAATCAGGTACTGGCGGCCTATAAGACGAGCGATCTTGATTAAATCCACCTCAAAACAGCGTTAGCAAGGTGCATGCGTACCCAGCCGGAAGGAATCAGTGAAGAGAACTGCCATCTACACAAATTTTTAAGTATAGCTTTAGTTAGGTAAGAGTGTGCAAAATTTTAAGATGCTCCCAAAAATGTAACTTACCACGAATAGAGTTTTTAAGAACACAGAGGTGATGGGATATATAGAATATTTTAGTACATAGTCATCTTGGTAATTTTATTAATAAATTATCCTTTCAGATTACTGGCTAACGTTCATGCTAACTAAGGTCTCCTAAGGTCAGGAAAGCTCTGATGCCAACTTTGTAGGGCCCCCAGAACCACTGTTGAAGGACCTCCGATATGCATACATTCACGATCCCAGATCAGACCAGTTGTGAACAACATATCAAGTTGGCATACAGATACATCATCCATTACACGGTTACATAAAGGTCTTACAAAGGAGAAATGGTCACATGAACAAGTATAACACAACTGCCACGCAGGGCAAGTAACACAACACACATAGCGGAGGACAAACAACACACAACGTAGTAGAGCCCATGTCACGCCTTAACCTACAGGCTGCTGACCGGGACACGATCCTAGTTCGCAGGGCCATCAGTGGAGTACTCCTCCTTGTAGAACTGCTCCTGAGACTGCTCCTCGAAGTCTGGCAAGTAGATACCAGGGACGAAACCAATATGAGTACATTTGAATATACTCTGCAAGACATCCTTCATGAAGCTTCTCGAATGGAAGAATACTTATATGGTGGAGTGGGTAGGCTATACATAGGGTTCACTACCCACGATATATGAAAGATACATCATGGTTGATTTTGACATCTCTATGTCTTTGTTGAAGAAGATACTTCAAAATAAAATAATATGGTTTTCTTTCTCTTGTAGATATTGCATGTCCAAGAGGTTTTATGAAACTTTGCTTAGAAAAGAAAGTTTTTCTTTGCAAAACTTCTTGTAAAACAACTTCCATCTTTTCTTCGTCCTTACCTCACAGGTACAAAGTTTCTCCTTTAAGTACTTCACAAGTACAAAATCCATTTTCAAAACATCCTCTTTGAAAACACTGACACGGTGCTAGCTACATGGCCATTCAATTGTCCATATCCGATGACGCGGCTATTCCGAATAGTTCTACTATGCAGAGGTGTAACATTCCACAAGATCCAGAACATACTCCGTGAACAACCACGAACAATAATCAGATGAGATAACTATAGCTAGAAATAGGATAATAGCATGGTTTCACTAATAGCATACTAGTATGAAAGATTACTACACAAGCATGCCTAAGAAATAGCGTATCGCACAACCAATATCAACTAGCAACTAAAAGAGCTATCCAATGTAACAGGAGTGGAAACATGCTAAACATGTTAGACTAAACATGCACTCATAAAATATGATGGCACTAATAATAGATCAACTCATAATTTCTATGGGTACCACTAATACATTAACAGAGAAGCAATCAACACGACAAGAATGCATTTTCCTAAACAAGCAACAAATGATTATAAATACCCACTAACATAACATACATCCTACACATGCTAGTAAATAAGTATACTAAAACTAATTCTATAAAACAAAAACTTAGGAAGAATCAACCAAGTCTAATAATCCATGCTTTTCTATCAACCAAATAACAAGCATCAAAGTAACATGACATACAACCAGTAGCTATGCACTCAATACATGTTCAAATAAAAAAAATTCTAAAATTAAACAACTCAAGGGAAAATTCTATCCACCCATAATCCTCAACACTAGGAAACATTTTTGTTAGTGCAAATAACACACATAAGCAAAAACTATACTACCAGGAATATGTCTCTGGTTGAGAAAGTATATTTCTCACCAAAATGAAAAGGGACCGGTGTGTGTTCCACTAGCCTTCCAAGGAATTTGTTGGTTACAAAGCCTCTGGTTTCACTTGTGGAAAAAAAATGTTCCACTACACAATCATCACCAACTACTCATACTAGTGAAAAATAATATGATGCAACTAATCAAGCAAATGCTACTCATGATTTCCTATCAATTAAAGTAAAAGCTAATAGAGGTGATAACCTTCTAAAATCAGTACTAAAGTGGTACTGGACTCATCATCACAACATCAAAAATCTAGGTGATAAACCTATCAATACTTTTCTCACAAATTCTATTCAATATAAATACTAGGAAAAAAAATACTAGGCTATTCCCTATTTCTATATGTTTTCCAAACATGACCAAACTTCCTAACATACTAGTACTGTAAGAAAAAACATTATAGTAGAGAGCTCTGAAAATTCTATAACACATCTACACATGCTAGAAAACAAAATTCTATAACACAAACATTTATTTGAAACTATTTGCACAAGATTTAAAATAAACAGAAAAAGTTCTGAATCTAGAAATGCATGCCATAAATAATATAGGGTTCTAAAACTTACACCAAGCTAGGATCACATTTATATACACATACACATACTCATCCAATTGGATTCACATCAAAAATCATTTTTGAACTCCCTACAAAAATCCTTGAAATGCCTACTGGACATTTACCAAAAATGGATGGAATTTCCTATAGACAACTCTCCTTGATACAAGGCCAAGTTCTGCGGATAGATCTACTCATTGTCTACTCCAAAAAATTTGGTTTGCAAGATTTGGATTTGTATTTTCAAAATTATGCTCCAAAAGGATTAGCAGACAGTCTCTGGCATTTTAATTACTATTGCAAAAATATTCCACAAAATCTAGACGCACAAGTTGGACGTGGTTTAGAAAATGTTTAGCTACTGCCATGATTCTTGGTTGAATTTTATATTCCTTATTTCTATTTTTAATAGGCCAAAAGTAAAGCATTAAGTTTTTGTGATTTTAAAAAGGAAAAACAACACAGAGGCACGCACTGGGTTTCTTAACGGCATGACCCATCTAACGGCCAAAGCGGCCCAAAAGCTCACGCGCGTGGGGGAAAAGCACGGCAATGTGGATGTTCAAATGGAGCCGTAGATCTCGCGATCTACGGTTTGTGACCATCGCCTTCCTCTCCTCTCTTCTTCTCTCACCGGGACTGGACGGCGGCACGGGATCACGTGTATCCTCACCGCGGGGCGACGAGGAGTGGCAGCGTGTTGTTGTGGTTGATGCAGGGACTCGGGGAGGTGGAGGGGCGTGGTAGTTGGCGGCCGGCGTGGCTTCAAACAGCAGCGGCGAGCTGCTGGCCCGCGGAGGCAACGATGACGGCGGCGGCGCTCCTTCACACGATCGATCAAACGGGGAGGTCAAGTAGGGCCTAAGGGCTACAGGGATTGCGCCGGTGAAGAAAAAGGGGGGTTGGAGCGACAGGGTCGAAATCCAACTGCATGGACTCCCCCCGGTGGCCGGCAGCGATAAATCTGTTCGCGGCGCTCATCGGGAGCTTCCGAGGTTGGGATAGCGGCTCGAGGCGGGTGCTGTGGAGGTGTAGAGCATTGTAGCAAGGTGGTGGAGAGCGTGTGGCTATATAGCCGCGGCGCGGTGATCGGGGACATGCAGGCGCTCTTTGTCTCGCCGCGGTGAGCACGGGAGCGTGTCCCTGGGCGGCCTTCGACGTGCAAACGGTTAGCTCGGTGTCTAGGATGCCTGCTGAACTCGACAGCGTCGAGGAGGAGCACAACAACGGCGCGTTGAGGCCACAGTGCACAAGGCATGGCGTGTGACAATGCGCCATTAGGCTGCCCCCTCCTGCTTCTACTCCTGCTGTCCCCTCTCGTTTTTCTCCCTCCCTAGTCAACCGACAAACGAATTCAAAGCTTCACAATGGAGTACAAACATAAGGTAACATATTTGGCGAAGTCCCATTTCCAAGTTTGCACAAAAACCAGATGAAAACAACAGCCAAAGTTCTGTAAAAATGAACATTCAGAAAAATTCAGTTAAAAATGACTTAACCATTTTTGCTAAGTGCGAAGTAGACAAAATCATCAAAAAGTTCATATTGTTTTAAAGGGTCAAATGAATTCCAAAAGTTGTTTTCCAAGTTGGAGATTGTTAAACATTTTTTGTACTTTCAGAAACATCTTTTGAAAACAAATTTGAAATAGTGGAAGGCTTTCAAAACAAAGTGGAAAAATGGCTAATTTCTGTTTTTCTAAAAATCCATTTTTTTGTCTTATTTGCTTCCACAAAAATAAACATGCAAATGATTGTTTTCCAACTCCACAATTCAAACCATGTTTATAGTTTTGCAGTCCAAATATCAGAGAACAAATACAAGTCAAGAAAACACAACATGGAATAATCTAAAACATTGAAAACAAGAGTTGAAAGCAGGTACTTGGCTATGTTTTGAGGGAAAAGTTTTAATAGAAAAATTAAAAGAAAATTTCTGTAATTTTTGTTTTCTTAGATCCAACAAAGCTAAAATTTTAAGTCAAGATGAAAAAAACGTGATCCAAGTCTCGGAATAAAAATTACTCAAGTCACATTAGGGAAAACATCATAGAAACATAAAAGTGTTTTCAGGAAAACTTGGTATTGGTTTTAAAAGAAAATTTTCTTGCATTACATATATGACTATTGTCACATGCACATGTTGGTTCACACAAACATGTTGTAGAGAAAAAAAATTGTTGGCCCACATTTTTGTCTCCTTTAACTACAGTACAAGGATCCAAAAACTGGGGTGTGACACTTCGCGCATTCTTACACCATGTTATACTACAAACTAGTAAACTTTAGCCTCTAGAATCATTTAATTTTTGACTTGTAATACCATTTATGCTTTTATCGATAAGGTTTTGTAACCATGCACGATTATGGCCATTATTTGGCCATTATTGCTCTGTTAATTTGTCACTCCTAGTCATTTTCTACACTTCACCTGTACTGAGTATGATCTCTACTCGTGCATCCAACTCCCAAAAACCAAAGTTTGCCAAATGTGTCCACCATAGAGACCTATATGTGGTATTTAACCGCCACTCCAAAGTAAATTTCTCATGTGCTACATTTAATACCTTCAAATTTATACCTGTTTTGTGCCCTGTTTTAGCTCATGAGGACGCAGGTAGACAATCTTTATCTCACTTATTGATTGGACTTTACACACCTGGACTAGTGGCACTTCTGCTTATCCAAATTGATAGAAGAGCTGGCAACGGGGTGCCCAGCCCCAAACTTGGTTACTATAAATTATGTTCACTCTTTTTGCCCCTGATTTATCAGTTAAAGCATCATTGTGTAAACAAACGAGAAAAGGGATGATCTACTGACCCCAGTAGAAAGAACGTCTTTCAATGAGAGCCGCTCTTATAAATTCTAGTTAACTTGTGATTTACTGTACTGTCTGTTTGCCATCCGTTGACATAAACATACACTTCTCTCAATTTTTCTTTCAATACTTCTGTTTATAAAATAAAAAGCTCTAGCCTAGAAGTTAATCCTTGCTTCCCTCTGTGAAGGGCCTTTCTTTTAATTTTAAGCTGAGTCTTCATCTTCTAACTTTATGCACAATTAAGAGAGCATAGTTGTCATTCTGAGTATAGTGTGCAACAGTCCCAAGACTTATTATTTATTGATTCATGTTATGTTATTACTTGTTATCAAATTACTTGTTTCTAGTCACCACTTGAACTTTGAAGGTGTCCTAGTATTTCTGTTTTGCTCCCTTTTTAAGGACAAGCGGAATACCACTTTGCTATGTTTTCTTTATGCTCGAAATAAACATATATCTTTCAGTAAATCATTATTCAAGATCCTTTGTTTCTGTTACCTTTCATGTTGCAACATGATTTGTAAATTTACATTGTTGAAATTGTATATACCATTATGTTTAGAGTACTTTAATCACAGCTCACAATTGATTTTACAAATATGATCACAATTGCAGTAAGAAAAGTGTGTAATGTAAACAATGACAATATCCTTAGACAAATAATTATTGTTTTCTCCCTAATGGCAACAACACATCCTCCATCCGTCACGTTTCTGTCACTCGAGCACAGATGAAAAGGAGGCATGGACCCACTATCGAGCATAAATACTCCCTCTTGGAGTCACTAGCATCTACTTGGACAGAGCATCTACTAACAACGGAGAGCATGCATGAACATAATTAACATAAGCATGAAGATAACATGATAGATTGATAATTATAAGACATAGCATTCAACATTCATCACATGCCAGCAAACACAACACGTAGCATTACATAAAGATGATGTTGATCATGTTAGGCAGATCACAAGATCTAAACATGAGGTACAAAGTGGAGAGAACAACCATATAGATACTACTATGGACCTGTAGTACATGGATGAACTACTCACGCATGACTTCGGAGGAGGGCATGGTGGTGTAGACCCCTCCGGTGATGATTTCCCCCTCCGTAAGGGTGCCGGGAAGAGCTCCAGAACCCTCCCAATCTCGGGATGACGGTGACGGCGGCCTCGGGTGTTTGTCGGTTAAAGTGGAATATATTTAGGGTTTACGCCTTGGGGGAATAAATATACTAAAGGGCAGAGGCGGTGGAGGCCTGGGTGCCCGACACCATGCATTGGCGCGACCAAGGGGGAGGGCCGCGCCACCCTATGGTGTGGGCACACTGAGGTCCCCTCCGGGTCTCTTCGGGACTCCGTGGAACCTCCCGGATTTCTAAGACTTATAAGCTTCGAATTTTCCAATTCTGATAATATTTCGAGACCAACTTTTTCTGAAACTAAAAACAGCAGAAACAGGGAACAGGCTCTGTGGAATCTTGTCAATAGCTTAGTCTGTAAAATCGATAAAAATGACATAAAGTGTATAGCAAACATGTGGGAAACAACATGAAAACAACATGGAACCTCTGAAATTAAGGATACGTTTATGACGTATCAACATCCCCAAGCTTATTTCCTACTCGTCTTCGAGTAGGTAAAGAATAAAAACAAATAATTTCTCAGGTGACATGCTACCAACATAAACTTGATCATCTAAATGTAAAAGCATAAGTAAGCTGAGATCATAGAACTTTAACACAAGCATGATAAATAAAAATTTAATAATAAAGCATAGCAATCACTTTGCATCATCAGAAGTAACTCAAATAAAAGATCATGAATAACAATGCAAAGAAAGATATATGTTTGTCTCAAGTATAAAGAAAGCATGGTAAAGTAATATTTCGCAAGTCCTTAAGAGTGGGGAAAAACATAAATGCTAGGACACCTTCAAAGTTCATGAGGAAGAATAGAACAAATAGTTAGATACCAAGCACTATCACATCATGAGTCAATTAATACTGTTTTTGGGACAAATGCACATAAAACTCAGAATGGAAAAAATGTTCTCTCAAATGTGCATAAAGTTAGAAGATGGAGACTCAACATAAAAGTAAAAGAAAGGCCCTTCGCAGAGGGAGGCATGGATTACTCATGTGCTAGAGCTTTTATTTTATTAATAGAGGTATTAAAAGTTTTTTTGGAGACGTGTATGCTAGTGTCAACGAATGGTAAACATAAAACACAGTATGTCACAAGCCAACTAGACGTCAAAAGAGCGGCTCCCATATGAAGGACACATCTGGGTAGAAGGGCATCCCTCTTTCTCATTTGTTTACACAATTATGCTTTGACTGATAAATCAGGGGCAAAAATAGTGAAGAGATTTTGTATTTATTAATTTGGGGCTGGGCACCCCGCTGTCAACTCTTGTTTCATTGGATAAGCGGATGAAGCCACTATTCCAGGGTGTGAAATCCAATCAACAAGTGAAATAAAGATTCTCTATTTACGTTCTCATGAGCAAAAACAAGAACACAAATCAGGAATAATTTTGAAGGTTCTAAAGGTAACACACGAGCAATTTACTTGGAGTGGAAGTTATATACCAAATGTAGGTAGATATGGTGGACACAATGGGAAAACTTTGGTTTTAGGGAGTTGGATGCATGAGTAGAATTCCAAACTCACTACAGGTTGAGGCTAGCAAAAGACTGGGAGCGACAAATCAAGAGAGCATAAGAGCCACAGTCATGCATAGCGACATAAACATCATTAGTCAAAGCATAAGTGGTACCACAAGTTCAAAAACTAAATGATCATGGAGGCTATAAGTGACTGATTCATAGACATGGTGTGAGCATGCCCAAAGTCGACCAAATAAACCATTCAAAGGAGAATACCGCAAATGTATGCTTCATAATGACAAGAACAACTCATGATTCTTTTAATGGCACATTAAACACTCTCAGATATTTGAGGATAATAATTCTACTCAATACCCACAAGGATTTAAAACTAAAATAACATCTAGCATGATATGAAAAAGTTCTAGCCACGGTCTATAGAAGCTTCTACTTGCACCGTTAAAAATTCTATCTCAAGCAGCAGTTTCTTTTCCCAACAAGCACCTTACAAAATATGATTTATCGAAAAATCTATACATGCTAAAGCAATAAAACATGAGATTACTGACATAACACTACTAAAAATAATAGTTGTGAATAAGAGATGCAATGAAAACAACATCTAAACAGGAATTTTGCAGTAACTAAAAAAAACTAAGAATACTAGCTTAGCAAGTATTAAAATGAAAAAATTGAGCGGTTCTCTCTCCCAAAAAAGGATGCTAGGTCCACTGAAATTATTGCAGCAAGAATAACAAAAGAAAACAAAAGAAAAACAAAGAAGAACAAACATACGATCCAAGTAAACTTCATATGATGTGACCGAATAAAAATATAGTTTCACGAGAAGTGACTTGATAGATAGTTGATGAAGAAGGGGATGCATTGGGAATCCCCAAGCTTAGATGCTTGAGTCTTCTAAAAATATGCTTGGATGAACCATGGGGGCATCCCCAAGCTTTGACCTTGCACTCTTCTTGATCACATATATCACATCTTCTCTTGACACTTGAAAACTTCCTTCACACCATACTCAAACAGTAATTCGCATTAGAGGGTTAGTGCAACAAATAAAAATCCATTGGTTCTGTATGGAACAAGTGTTATTTATAATTTTAAACATTATCTACAGACACTGATGTTTCGTGAAGCAAATAAATCCACTTGACATCGCAAAAGAGCAAATGCAAGAAAAATGGCAGAATCTGACAAAACCAGAACTGTCTATGAAGACAAATTTTTTCGAGGCACTTACGTTTCTCTGATCGAAAACTTAAAGAACGAAAAAGTTGCGGAATTAGCTGAGGAATAAGCACAAAAAATTTCAGATCATTCTGATCATCCAGGATGTTTTATGATTTTTTCACGGTGGAAAGCAGAAATCTGTTTCCTGCGCAGAAATCCGAAAACCAACTCCAACTCTCGTCAGAAATCTTACTTGGCACTACTAAAACATGAAAAGAAATATAAAAAGGAGTTTCTACATAAGTATGCATCCCATTGACTCAAAGAGAACAAAGAAAAAAAAACCATGGGTTATCTCCCAAGAAGTGCTTTTCTTTAACGCCTTTTACTAGGCCCAAAAAAAGTGGAATCAAGTATTTTCAAGTGCAGAAGCATCCAAATTGTAACTTTTCCGAATAACGGAATCAAAAGGCAACTTCATTCTATTTATAGGAAAGTGTTCCACACCTTTCATATCAATAACAGAACCAACAGTTCTAAGAAAAGGTCTTCCCAAATAAATTCGACAAAAAGATTGCATTCAATATTCAAGACAACAAAATCAAAGGGGACAAGAGTATTATTAACCATGATAAGAACATCATCCATTCTCCCAAAGGTTTGTTTCTAACATTATCTATAAGACGAATATCCAAATAACAAGGTTCCAATGGTGGTAAATCAAGAATATCATAAAGTTTCTTGGGCATAACAAAGATTCTAGCACCAAGATCACATAAAGCATTGCAATTAAAATCATTCACTTTCATTTTAATAATAGGTTCCCAACCATAATCTAGCTTCCTAGGGATAGAGGCTTCACATCTTAATTCATCCTCTCTAATTTTCATAAGAGCATTTGTAATATGTTTTGTGAAAGCCATATTCATATCACTAGCTCGGAAAACTAGCAAGCTTTTGTAAGAACTTAATCACTTCAGTTATGTTGTAATCATCAAAGTAGATATCATTTTTATCAAAGTTAATGGGACTATTATCTCCCATGTTTCTAAAAATTTCAGCACTTTTATCAGGAACATTTTTAGCAGTTTCAGGCCATTTGCAATTTTACTAGCAGAAGTGGGAGTGTTTCCAACACCAATTAATTTAACATTGATAGTAGAAGGTTTTCTAGCATGAGATGCTTCAGTTTTACTAGTGGTGGTAATGGTGCAAGCTATATTATTATTTCTAGCTATTTCATCTTCTCTTTCCCATCTAGCATGCAGTTCAGCTAACATTCTAACATTATCATGAATTCGAATTTGGATAGAATTTGTAGCAGCAAAATGATTCTCATCTATGGTTTCAGTTTTAGCAGTCATTCTATTAATCAAAGAAGATTGAGCTTTAGACATGGAAGAAATTAAAGTTTCAACATGCATAATTTTAACTTGCAATTCAGATATTTCTTTATTTAAACTCTCAAGTTAATAGCTGATATTTCTTAGCATTGTAGATTGTTCTTCCATGGTTTGAGTAAATAATTTATTTTGCTCAATTTTTTTTGCATAAAGTCTTTAGTGGCTCTTTCAACTTCTAAAATTCTTTCATTAGACATTCTAGTTCTATCATTATTACCACTAATAAAAGGATATGGCCTATAATTGTTGCTACCAAAATTAGTCCCATACGAATTGGTGTTGAAATTATTATTTTTAATGAAGTTCACATCAACATGCTCTTCTTGAGCAACCAAAGAGGCTAAGGAACATTATTTGGATCAATAGGAGCATGGACATTCACAAGCATAGACATAATAGCAGCAAGTCTCTCATTCATAGAGGAGGTTTATTCAACATAATTTACCTTCTTACCAGTTGTTGCTCTCTCAGTGTGCCACTCAGAATAATTTACCATCATATCATCAAGAAGCTTTGTTGCTAACCCCAAGGTCATGGACATAAAGGTTCCTCCATCAACTGACTCCAGAAGGTTTCTTGTAGAAAAATTCAGACCTGCATAAAAGTTTTGGATGATCATCCAAGTAGGCAGTCCATGAGTGGGACAATTCTTTACTAAAGATTTCATTCTTTCCCAAGCTTTTGCAACACGCTCATTATCAAGTTGCTTAAAAGTCATGATGCTACTTCTTGAAGAAATAATCTTAGCAGGAGGATAATATTTTCCAATGAAACCATCTTTACACTTAGTCCAAGAGTCAATACTATTTCTAGGAAAAGATAGCAACCATTCTTTAGCTCTTCCTCTCAAAGAGAAAGGAAACAATTTTAGATTAATAATATCTCCATCAACATCTTTATATTTTTTCATCTCACATTGTTCAACAAAATTATTAAGATGGGCAGCAGCATCATTAGTACTAACACCAGAAAATTGCTCTCTCATAACAAGGTTTAACATGGTAGGTTTTATCTCATAAAAATCAGAAATAGGAGCAGGTGGCGCAATAGGTGTGCTAATGAAATCATTGATGTTGGTACTAGTAAAGTCACACAACTTAGTGTTCTCACGAGTAGTCATTTTAACAAGACTAAAAACAGGAATAAAACTACAACTAGAATACGAACTAATTTTTTTTTTATGTTTTTGATAAAGAGAAGCAAAAAAGACAAAATAAAATAAAATAAGCAAAACAAAAACAAAGTAAAGAGATTGGAAGGGAGAGACTCCCCTTGAAGAAATTCTCTTCCTCCCCGGCAACAGCGCCAGAAAACTTGTTGATGGCGTGTAGTTTACGCCCTCGTTGGTAAACCCCAAGAGAAAGGTTGTGAAGAGTGTAGCAGCAAGTTTTCCCTCAGAAAAGAAACCAAGGTTGAATCGACCAGTAGGAGGACAAGCAATCTCTGAAGCTTGATGCAGCTGAGGTGGCAGGGTGCACTACCGGTTGAGCAACAACATGGAATCTACACACCACAATCAAATAACTATGTCCCAACAAAGCAGTGAGGTTGTCAATCTCAGAACACAAAGAGGTTAAACGTATCGTGTGGAAAACAGTAGGAAAACAGTATGAGAGCAGTATAAAGGCAGTAGGTGTTTTATCAGTATGAGGAAAAAAGACCGGGGTCCACAGTTCACTAGTGGTGTCTCTCCGTGAAAGATAAATAACATCTGTGGTGAGCAAATTACACCTGGGCAATTGATAGAAATGAAGGCTGCACCGTAGTGCATATGCAAGAAATAAAGATTCATGCGGGCATTACAACAAAATACATAGACCATTATCCAACTGCATCCATGACTAATAATCCACTCTCCGAATAACATCCGAACAAATGTTGGGTATTAAGTTGCAAGAAATAGATAATTGCAGTAAGAAAAGTGTGTAATGTAAACAGTAACATCATCCTTAGACAAAGCATTGTTGTTTTCTCCCTAATGGAAACATCACATCCTCCATCCGTCACGTTTCAGTCACTCGAGCATAGATCAAAAGGAGGCATGAACCCACTATCGAGCATAAATACTCCCTCTTGGAGTTACAAGCATCTACTTGGCCAGAGCATCTACTAACAACGGAGAGCATGCAAGATCATAAATAATATAAGCATGAAGATAACATGATAGATTGATAATCAGAATACATAGCATTTAACATTCATCAGATCCCAGCAAATTCAACATGTACCATTACATAAAGATGATCTTGATCATCTTAGGCAGGTCACAAGATCTAAACATGAGGTACAAAATGGAGAGATCACCTATCTAGCTACTGCTATGGACCCGTAGTACAGGGATGAACTACTCACGCATAACTTCGGAGGAGGGCATGGTGGTGTAGACCCCTCCGGTGATGATTTCCCCCTTCGACAGGGTGCCGTGGAGAGCTCCAAAACCCTCCCGATCTCGGGATGACAGTGAAGGCGGCCTCGGGTGTTTTGTCGGGTAAAATTGGGATATATTTAGGGTTTACGCCTGGGGGGAATAAATAGGTGAAAGGGCAGAGGCGGTGGAGGCCTGGGGGGCCCAAACCACCTCCTGGCGCGGCCAAGGGGGGCCGCACCACCCTATGGTGTGGGCCCCCTGAGGCCCCCCTCCGGGTCTCTTCGGGACTCCTTGGAACCTGTGGGATTTCTAAGACTTCCGGGCTTCGAATTTTCCAATTCCGAGAATATTTCGAGAACAACTTTTCTGAAACTAAAAAGAGCAGAAAAGAGGGAAATGGCCCTGTGGCATCTTGTCAATAGGTTAGTCCGGAAAATCAATAAAAATGACTTAAAGTTTATATCAAACCTGTGGGAAACAAGATAAAAACAACATAAAACATCAGAAATTAAGGATACGTTTATGACGTATAAATGCTTAAAGACATAATTTTCCCAAGGTTTCGTGTGCCTCGATATCTTATGACTGATGGAGGTTCTCATTTTATTCATGGTGACTTTAGAATATCTCTTGCAAATTATGATTTCAATCATAGAATGTATTCACCATATCGTCCTCAAACTAGTGGTCAACTAGAATTAACCAATAAAGAAATAAAATTTATTTTGCAAAAGACTGTTAACAAATCTAGAAAGAATTGTTCTAAGAAACTTTGTGATGCTTTATGGGCTTATAGAAATGCTCATAAAACTTTTATGGTCATGTCTCCTTATAAGATGGTTTAGGGGAAGGCTTTCCATTTTCCTACTGAGCTAGAACACAAAGCTTATTGGGATGTTAGACAACTCAATTGTGATTTTAAATTACCCAATGAGAAAACATCATTCTTGATATGAGTTCTCTAGCTGAATGGAGGAGTGAAGCTTAAGAAAATGCTAAGATATTTGAAGAAAAATTTAAGAAGTGGCACGATAAAAGAAGCCTCAAAAAAGAATTTAATATTGGTGATAAAGTGTTATTATATAGGTCTCGTGTCAGATATTTTACAGGAAAATTACTCTCCAAATGCGAGGGACCATATGTCGTGGAAGAAGTTTAACATTCGGGTGCTATCAAAATTACCGATTTCCAGGGAACCAACACACAAGTGGTGAATGGCCAAAGACTCAAAAATTATTTATCCGATAATCCATATAATTTGGAGGCGGATATTATCCATGTAGTCACTCTAGAGGATCACATAAAAGCCAAATATTAGAGCAGACCAGAATCATAATTGGAATAGGTGTGTGTTCTGGTAAGAAAAACTTTGTGAAACACAGTAAAAAAGTTGAATTCAGTGTTTCTGGAAAATATCAAAATTTTGAACATGAAAAAGTGTCGGAATTGGGGCCTGAGATGACCCCACGGCGCAGCTCCACCCTAGGGCGTGCCTGGAGGTCACCTGGTGCCCGACTTCGAATCTACCTTGAATAGTTACCTTTCTTACGTTGTAAAACCTTTTCCTATATAACCCCCTTCATAGTCCCGTGATCATATCTTGTGTTTTGACGTGTTTTGTTTCTGTCATGTAGAAATCCACTAAGACCTAGTTTCCATAAATCTTGCGAGCTCTCCCAAGGACAAGTTCTTTGTCAACATCATCAATCCCTACCTTGTTGAGGTGAAGATGCATCCCGAGACTCTCGAATTGAAGGCTGGTGTCTTCCACAATCAAGATCTAGAGGGACCGAAGAAGAAGGGAAATGAGAAAACAAGGCTAGACGAACTGGAACACAAAGTTTTCAAGTCCAGGAAGATGGGGGAGCGTGGTGTAGATGGGAATTATCGGATAATATCATATCTCATTGATGATCACCGTAAAGAAACATAGCTTCTATGGGAGAAAATCAATATGCTAATAAAAGAGACATTGCACCTGCAAGCACAGATCTATGATCTGCAAAACCAAAACTGTGTTTATGTCTTTAAGATTCAATCGTATGACCTTTGGTGCGATTTTTAGGACCCTTGACAATAGTTCATATTTTGTTAACGGTAAGCCATTACCTTGGAAGTTTGATGATAAAGAGGAGAAGAAGAGGCGTCATCAAAAGACCAATCCTAATTATCATGGGTAACGCCAACCTTCGGCTTGTTCTAAGCTTGGGGGAGTTTCCCCGATATCTTTATCTTTATCTTTTACTATTAGAGTCGTGTGTGCTATCATGATTAGGGATGTTATCATATAGCATGGGTGTTGCAAGTTGGGTTGTCACTCCTTCATAAGTGAGCTTTCTATCCGTTGGTGTGAGTTTTCTTATGATGAAATATTGATATGAAGTATTCTTTATTACTTAGTAGAACTTTATTGATTATTGACAAACATAGCATAGGTCATAGCAATAACACTTAGAGACTTAGAACAAACAAGAGAGATTTCACATGCAGATATATTATCCCATAGATATTTTATGCCAGCAAAAATTTCAAGTTATATGTTCTTGTGATTGATGTTTTATGCTGACAAGGAAGACAATTGCAATACTTCTTGTTTTATAGGATTGCATGGTTTCATATAACTATGTGTCTCTCAACATTGTATGTTTTCTATAAAGTCTTTGTTAGCCTAAACCCTGTACTTAGTATGATCACTACTCGTGCATCCAAACCTGAACGAAATCCTTCCACAAGTGTCCACCACACCTTCCTATATGTGGTATTTCACCGCCACTCTTAGTAAATTTCTTGTGTGCTACCTTTAAACCTTCAAAACTACTAATACTTCATATTTGTGCCTTTGTTCTCAGCTCATGAGGAAGTAATAGTTGGTTCATTATTTTTCTATGTGTTGACCAAACTTTCCCTCTATGACTTGCATGCATAATGTGCTCGTCCTTACTACTGCAAAAAGAGATGGAAAACGGGTGTGCAGCCCACAAAAGATAAATGCTATATCATAATCAATACTCTCCTCACACTTTGTAGCTGATAAATCAGTCGAACATAGCTTGTGTAAATAAAGGAGAAGAGGAACATACTCAGTTCTGTATGGGAGCCACCCTTAAAGATTTGATCAACATGGGAAGTAATGGATTATCTAGTATTAGTCGTTGATGAAAACATAGATCACTCAAATTTATTTTCATGTCTTTATATGTTTTCAAACTGAAAATCTTCAGCACATGAGTAATCCATGCTTCCCTATGCGAAGGGACTATCTTTACAATTAGGATTGAGTCTGTTTTACCCATCTTTTCTATTCTCCACAGCAAAATTATGATGTTGAACTGAGATGCATTCTTACATATGTCCATGATTCTATTAGCCATGTCGTACTATAGTTGACATTACCATCAAGGTAAACAAGTTGAAAGTTAAGCTTTGCTAACTAGCATCTTCCTCTGTGTCCGTTATTTTCACTTCCTCTATGAGAACATAACTCCTAAATATTTTCTATTCATGAAAAGATTTTATGATAACTTAAGAATGTGTTATTTACTTAATAGATATGAAATAGACTCTTCCGGAAAGATAAGATTTATTTGTAAGTTGTTCTTTGACCAAGAACACATTTTGCCATTGCTCAATGAAGTTTCATCTCACTACACCTTTATATGATTGAATCATTACGTCTCTTTGAGAAAGCGTTATGAGAAAGGTGGATGTATATAATTATTAGTGTTTGCTAAGTAGCTACAATAATATCCCAATGTTTAAGAACTAACAGAGGGTAGAAATAGCAATTTGTGCATCTACATGCATGTGTTTGAAAAACCTTAATAATTTTTTTGGAAAATAAAACCCTAGAGTAATCGGAGTTCCGTCATCTTCCTGGCTTAGGGTTTAAAATGGAGATGGGGAGATGGATAAATTCTGACATGACCTTTAGGTGTTATCTGATTTGGGATTATTCAAATCAATAGTTAAATTAAAAGTCATTTGAATTTGAATTCCAATTAAATATTAAAGTAATTGAAGTAATTAGTTATTAATTTAATTAGAATCATCCACTAAATTGAACCTTTATGCAATTTAATCTAACTTAGAGTATTTATAAAATGAAAACAATAAGCTTTATTAATAATAACATAATATTACAAAGTTATTATTGCAATAGATAGAAATTACAAATATTATTACAAATGAACATTTAAAAAAGAAACTCCTAAAATAATTTCTTGTAATCTTCTAGTCTTCAATTCACTCATCTATCTTTAGTTTTTGCTGCAAAACAAAACAAAAATAAAAATGGAGAGGGTTAGGTTTTGTACTCTCAGCTAGTTAGTGAAGTGCACTAACATGTTTATTATCTGTTAAGATCAGTAAATATGGCCTCAATACAACCTCGCTGTCCAGTCAGCAAGAAATATAACTGGAAACCAAAAAAGAATGGAGATCCCACGATAAGACCAGAACCAGCCAAGCTTATCTCCCAGCAAAATATCTCAGGCAACGTATGCAATCGCACAACACACACATAACTACAGGCTTCTGTGTTGTCAAGGATGTACCAACAGGTAAAAGGCAAGCAATCATAGAGCAGCAGGAGAACACATCCATCTCATCTCCTACACATCCTACTCGAGCTCCAACCTCACACGACCACCAGGAAACCACAGAACAACAAATCACACCACCCAAATCCCTTCTGTGAGAAGATCAGAAGGAAAAAGATCAAGACAACAGCTAGAGTTGGCTGAAGAATAACAACAACAAGCCCACAAGCAGAGAAGGGGAAGTAGCTCAAGTGGAAGTGGATCAAGAAGCCAAGATACATCAGGAAATCACAGCCACAACCTTAACTCATCTAAGGTGATTTCTACACACATCCTAGCAAGGGATCTTGCTAAATTATGCACATATAGGGCTCCTTTGATTCATAGGATAGGAAATGTATAGGAATAGGAAACTTGTAGGATTGGGATGTCATGTCTAAGTGAATCCTATGGGGAGAGCAATTCCTTTGATTGTGGTGAAGGAAATTTTCCCTGAGGCTGGACCTCATGTTATTTCCTATGGGAGTTGTACTACAAAATTCGTATGGGAAATTTTCCTATAGGATACAAACCTACGAATCAAACCTCTTTCTATAGGAAATTTTCCGATAGGATCCAAGCCTCCAAAATTCCTATGCTATTCCTTTGAATCAAAGGGGCCCATAGTGGGTTGGGACTTATTTCCTTAGTCTGACATAGTGACACTATGCTAATTACATCCTAGAGAATTTTAAAAATAAAGCAAAGCATCTGTTCTTAAATAAATAAGGGCCTCAGCCTTTTGCATCACTGGCCTCGGGCATATTCACAAGTGCGGAACATTTTCTTATCAGATTTTATGGCACAAACTCAAAGTGGGAGCTGCCAGGGACAAACCCTACTGGTTTTGCACCTCACACACAAATTTCACCTCTAAAAATAATAGCCTAAATTCTAGAGCTCACAGAAGTAAAAGAATCACCAGAACATATTCAGTGGCAAAGGGGAAACCCCAAACAATCTTGAAGTGGCACATTCCCTAAACAAAATTAGAGTACCATTGTCACACCCCAATTTTTGGGTCACATGTAACACAATGAGGGAAGCCATTTTTGTGAGCCAAAAAAAACTTTTATGAAATTTGTAATACAATATTATGTAATGAACCATGAGTATATATGCAATGCAAGCAAGCCTTTGATTAATATGATTTACCATTTTTCTGATGTTTCCTAATTGTTTCTGTGTTGGTTTCTATGTGGTGATGTGGGTATTTTTCATCCAAATTCTTGTGAAAATGTTTCTTTCAACTTAATGATAATTTTTGACTTTGTTTTAATCAAGAAAACAATTTGGCAAAAGAATATTTAGATGTTTTCCTTTAAGTTTTCTATAGAAACTCAGTTCTAAAAAATTAGCCAAGTAGCTGTTTTTCACTCATGTTATCTATATGTTAGGGAATCATATTTTATGTTTTCTTGGCATGAATGTGTTCTCCAATATATGGACTACAAATGGGTGAGCTTGGTTTGAAAATTTATTTGAGAAAACAATAATTTTCTTGATGGTTTTGGTGTTAAGAAATTAAGGCAGAAAAGTGGTTTTCAGGAAAACAGAGAAAAAAAGGAACTAGCTGTTTTTCCACCTTGTTTTCAGGGCCCATTTGAATTTCAAATTTGTTTTCTTTTGATGTTTCTGAAAGTCCAAATCTTTCTTAACAAAACCACACTTTTAAAACAAATTTTGGATTGGGTTTGGTTCATGAAAACATAATCAACTTTTGCTTAATCCTGTCTGTTTCCAACACTTAGCCAAATCGACGAAGTCTTTCTGACTCAAACTGAAAATTCAGAAAAACACAGAATTGCACCAAATTCAATTTATCATAACTTTTGATTGGAGAAGTATTTAGCTGTGCCACTTGGACCATCAAGAAGCCCTGTCATCCCTTACCTTTTCCATGCCTTGGATGCTCGATGAGTTGACCAGAGAGGAGAGGAAGGGAGACGGATGAGAGAGGAAAAGGAGGGGGAGTGGCATGGGGGCTAACAGAGTGCCACTGTGCGTGTGCACTGTCGCCATACCCATGCCATTGTCACCTCACCCGCCCGTTGGTGGCCTTGAACAGCCCCTAGACTACCTCCTAGACAAGCCCAAGGGTCAAGGGACACGACATGGGCGTCGAGAGCACGTCCCCGAGCCCATTGTTGCGCCCCGAGCGCGCCGTCGTGCACACACCCGTGGCACCGTGGCTATAAAGCCACGGGCACGCCCTCGCCTCGCCAGCACGCTCCCCACACTCCACCCTCGCCCCCTGAAGCAGAGCACGCACGCCCTGGGCTCTCTGTGAGCCCAGCGCACCCGTAGACGCCGCCGGCCACCGCGGAGAGCGAAGGTAAGTGGAGCACGGCACGAGTACACCCACCCCTCATCCTTCCCTCCACTGCACTCTCCTCTAGCTGTTGATGAACCCTGACGCAACCCTGTGCCATCTCGTTTGCAGGAACGCCCAGGAGCTTGCTGGAGCCGCCGCGGACTCACGGGCGCGCGCCATCGACAGGAGCTGTCCCGAGCCGCAACGCCGCCGCCCCTGCACTACACCAGCCCCGTGAGACCTCACTGACCCCGCGCCACCGTCCTAAGCACCCCCAAGGTGAGCCAATCGCCGTTTCGCCGCCGGCCCGTGCGTTCCGATCGTGTGCAGAGAGAGAGAGAAGAGAGAGGGAGGAAGGAGAAGGTCGTGCGCCATTGATCGTGAGATCAACGGCCACGTTTAAATCCCGAAACGTTACACGTGATGCGCTACTCGCGCTAGTGAGCTGGGCCGCAAGCGCTTAGCGGGCCGCGCTCGCAGTAGAACCCCAGCCCACACTTGTGTTCTTTTTCCATTTTAAAAATTAATAGAAACATGCACTCTACTTTAATCGTGTTAAAAATAGAAAAACTCAAAAATAAAATCAACAAAAATTCCCAGTGGTAGATCTACTAATTCCTGAACGCATGAAACTTGTAGATCTACTTTTGGATCTATGTATTGCAAATAATAAATCTTGTACTACACACTGTCTGTTAGAGTAAAAATAGGATAACTTCTTGTATGAGTGTTCATTTTGTGCAAACTAAAATTCCCTGAGTAGCCCTTGATTAGATATATCAATAGGGATTGACCTTACATCAAGGTGAGCTATCATTTGGAAATACGATCCACTTTGGTTAATGTCCTGTAACATATTCTAGGATTTTTAGAAGTTGTTTAAAAATACTTTTTGATGTGAATCCAACTGGATCTGTTAGCCTATGCATAGATCTATGTTATCCTAGCTTGGTGTGATTTTTAGAGCTCTAGATTTATTTTGGCAACAGATCAAAGATTTTGCACTCTTCTGTTAGGAATAATATGTGTAGAATTATTTTAGAATGATTGCTTGCTAGTTGTTATTTTGTTTTCTAGCATGTTTAGATTTTGTGCTTAGTGTTAAAAGGTTGTTTACTCATAGATCTAGAATGTTAGAAAGTTTGTGCATGTTGGGAAAAGAAATGGAGCTAGTATATGCATAGTATTGTTTTCTAGTTTTTATTTTAATGAATCTTGTGATGCAAGTATAGCTAGTTTTATTACCAAAGTTTTTAGTGTTGGTTTGTTGGATCCAGTACCACTTTGGTAATAATTAGAAGTTGTTTTCACCCCTATTAGGTTGCACTTTATTTATTAGATATGCATGTGTAGTTTTGAGTGCCTAGATGTTTATAGAATATTATTCTAAATAGTTCTATGGTTGTATTTTTTTTTGGAGGAAAACTTGTTTTCCACAAGTAGGACCCGAGGATTAGGACCTCTTTAATGTCATAGAAAACCTAGTGGAACACCCACTGGTTCCATCTCATGTTGGTGAGAAATGGCATATCCCAACCATAGTAGTAGTAGGAGTAATATTGTTATTTCAGGTCATGCTTGTGGCTTATTCCTTTGCAAACTTGTGTGTTATTTTTTTGGTGCATTGCTTGATGTATGGTTTGGTTTAGTATCATTGCTTTCTTAGTTTAATTCTTATTGTGTGTCGTTATTTTCTTTTTGCGGCGATAGAAAACGAGGAAGAGATAATTGGTGCGGGATGATATTACTATCAATCCTGTTGTTACCACGAGCAAGACCCTCAACTCCACCAAGGCAAGCCATCCTTAAAGATTTATGTTATACTACTTATCGTTATCTATCATGCATGTTCTACTTCTGAAGTTTTACAAAAAATTTGATTACCATAACTATTTTTGAGTGTCTACTATTACTATTAATATTATAGAGGTATATTATCACATTGCCATTAGTCAAATTGGTGTTACCAAGCCTAGTAGCCACCATAAGGTATATAAATACCGCCAAAGATAATAACTTTTAGTCCCTAAGTGGAAACTTTAAAAATGTGCTTTTGCAAACAAATGTCTTATGAAAAGTCCACGCTGAAAAGGCGGGACCTTGATTCACTGGGGGAGCGAAAGAGTTTGTTTCAAAAATGTTTACAAAAGACACATAACCTAGTCTTCGCTGGACAACCAAGAACTACTGCCACTCTAACCCAACATGGGTACGGGGCCTATCTAGATACTTGTTCTCGTTAGTGTGTGTTTTTATCCCAATATGCTATAGAGAGGATGATTCTCTGAACCGAAGTGTTGCCAGGAGTGAGAAATGGGACATACATAGTGTGGGATTAATTTTCCCTCCAGATGCGACAGTTGGGTCTGCTGTCGTGGCGGGGTGGGACCTGGTGCCGGGGAGATTACACCCAACTGAAGGGATAATCATATACTAGCTTGATCAGATTGGACGGTTAAGATCATTCCTATGATGCTTACATATCGTTGTGTCGATGCATGGGTAGTTCGTGGCAGATGAGTGGATCTTATGGAATGTGTACACCTTTGCATAGTAAAACTATTCCGAATAGCCGAGCTCTCGGATATGGGCAGTTGAAAGGCCATGTAGCTAGCATTGTGTCACTTTTCAAAAGGATGTTTTGAAAACGAAGAACTTGTACCTGAGAGGTACCGATAATGAAAGCTGGAGCATTTTTCCAAGAAGTTTTGACAAGAAAAACATTCTTTTATAAAACGGGTTTTATAAAACCTCTTGTACATGCGATATCTTCAAGAGAAAGAAAATTATAATATTTTCTTTCGAAGTATCTTCTTCAAGAAAGATATAGAGATATCAAAGCAACCATGCATGATGTTATCGTACATACACCATGGGTAGTGATCCCTATTTATAGCCTACCTATCCACAATATAAGCATACTTGCATTTGTAAGTTTATAAAGGATGACTTGCTGAGTACATTCAAATGTACGCATATTGGTTTCGCCCCTGGATATTTACTTGGATAGACTTTGAGGAGATGCCACATGAGGAGTAGTATGAGGAGGAGTACTTTTCCGACGACTATGCGAATTAGGCCTGGCTCCCGGTCAGCAGCCTATTGTTGAAGGCGTGACATGGTCTATCTATGTTATGTTATGTTTCCTCTGTGTGTTTGAAGACTTTTTCTGTCCTGCGTGGCAGCTGTTAAGACTTGGTCATGTGACCATTTCTTCTAATACTCTATTTATTCGTGTAATGGACAATGTATATGTGTACCAACTACATATGTTGTTCACTGAATTCCTCGGATCGTGAATGTATGCATATGAGGGGTTCTGGACCATCCGGTTTGGGGCCTCTACAAAGTTGGTATCAGAGCTATCCTGAGCTTAGGAGCCCTTAGTTAGCATGGACATTAACTAGTACTCTGAAAATCTATAATATACTTAAGTGACTAAGTTACAAAATATTTTTATATCTATCTTCCCTATTTTACCAAACTCTACTTACATTAAGTTATATCATGTTCCAATCTAAAATTTTGCACACTTGGGTCTAACTTAAGATTACTTAAAACTTTGTGTAGATGGAAGTGGTGTTCAACGAGGCTTGCCAGTTGGGGCTGGCGAGATACGTTGCCTTCCTTTTCGAGCAGAGGATCGTAGCGATGATGGAGCTTATCGATCGTCGGGTTCCCGAGCTGCGGGGAGGGATGATCTTCGGTTCTCCTATTGGGGGAGACTGGTTCGTGGAGTGTACTATTCGTCCTCCGCTGACCACTCCTTCAGCAGAGACGTTCGTCTTCACCGTCGTTGAGCGCTCCTGGCAGGAGGGCGCAGTTAGGTTGATCCAGGAGGCTATTGCACGCCTGGCTCATCTGAGAGACTGCCAGTACTTGGGTACTCGCTTTGAGTTTCTCGGGAGGAGAGACGAGACTGGCACACCTGTTGCTATGCCGCAGGATCTCGATGGTATGGGTCCTCATCTAGACGACATGGAGATCTTATTGCACCGCACTCAGCGTCGACTGGATGACATGAGCATTTTGAAGTAGACCACAGTTGCGGAGTGTCGTCTTCTAGTTACCTACCTGGGTAAGGTGACGATTGACCTTGACACAGCGACCGCGCGGACCCGAGCCTTGGAGGGGCAGCTACGGACCACTTGTCTGGCCCATACCCGTCTCACCACCAAGGTGGAGGCACTTCAGGTTGCCAATGCAATTCTGCGTGGGCGACTGAAGACCGCGAGAGAGGACCTAGCTACTCGGGACTCCACACTCGAGGAGCTAGAGGAGGAGAACTCCGAGCTCCGCAGGGAGAACGAGGATGTCCTAGTCGACGATGACATCCTATCAGATGATGATGGAATGGATATGAGCGAGCAGAGCAGGCAGGAGGACGACGACTTAGCCGAGGAGGAGGATCCCGAGGAGATCCTTTCCGACGGAGACAACGAGCAGGACTAGTCGTAGTACCTCTTAGCTTTTGGAGTTGTGCCAGTGAAATGTACGTCGCCCCTATGAGGCGAATCCCCCTATGTAGCTCCGAGGAGCATAGTTGTGTAAGGTATTTGTTGTTTGTGTTGTGCTATGTATGACTCTATGCTATGACTGTGATGCTTGCTTGAGTGATATCTATGCTTGAAAATTTGTCTCAAACCATAAATGTTTATCTAAGTTTTATCACTTGTCATTTCTTTTCGGTTTTTGGACACTCTTTTTAGTTGCCTAGTTTTGTTTTCAAAAACAAGGAATTCTTGCTGCATAGTCGTACACATGTTTCACTAAACAGCATGCCGCCTCTCCGGGAACCATCACCACCCTCGCCGCCGTCAATGGAGGCACTGCTGGCCTTGATGATGGAGGATTGCCAGGCCACTAGAGCCAAGAGTGTTGCCACGATTGCTTCCCTGCTGCAGTTGGCGGCTGCCAGCGCCAATAACAACAACAATAACAAAAATGGCGATGACAACAGGAATGGTGGACGCTCGAAGCTGAAGGTGCTTCATCAGACTTATCCTCCGATCTTCTTGAGGATCGTGGAGCCACTTGAGGTAGATGACTGGCTCCGCACACTCGCCAACAATCTGGAAGTGGCATCAGGGGAAGACAATGACAAGGTGTTGTTCGCCACCCACTTTCTTGCTATACCAGCAAGGACTTGGTAAGAAACTACCCGCGCCACTGGTGGCGCTGGCCAAATTTTCACTTGGGAGGACTTCTCTACTAGATTCCGCAAATATCACATCCCTCAGGGTGTGATGAACATCATGAGGGACAAGTTTCTAAAACTGCGGCAGGGAGGAATGACTGTGTCAAAGTACTGGGAGGAGTTCACTCTGTTTTCCCGGTATGCACCTGATGAAGTTAACACTGAAGCCAAGAAGAAGGAGAGATTCTTGAATAGGCTGCACGATGAGTTGCAGTGCACCCTAGTGGTCATACCATTCCTGGATTTGGAGTCACTCGTGGATGCCGCAATGATGATGGAGCACAAGAGAAAGAATATCTTTGACAATAGGAAGAGGAAGATGCAGTACCAAGGTGGACCTAGTGCACCCAGAACCGCCCAACACCCTATGCCAGGCCACCACCACCACACAGGGCGCATGCTTATGCGCCAAGGCCCAACCATAACAACCACAACCACCACCATAGCCACAAAAACAATAACCACCACCACAACAAAAACCGTGCACCTTATGCAACCAAGCCAGGAGGCAGTGGAATGGTAATGGAATTGGAAACAATTCCAACCATGCTGCCAAGCCTAACCAGAACTCCAAACCCAATGGAGGTTGCTTTTCCTGTGGCAAGGATGGACATTTTTCTCGTGATTGCCCGACCAAGAATCCTTCCCCAGCTCAGAACAATGAAACCAAGATGACTCAAGGACCAGTGAACGAGAAGCCCAATGTGATGAAAGGCTACCTGAATCATGTCACTGCTGAAGAAGTTCAGGACACACCTGAAATGGTGATGGGTATGTTTCCTGTCAACTCTGTACCTGCTGAAGTATTGTTTGATTCGGGTGCATCGCATTCCTTTGTTACAGATCCATTTGCTGAAAATAGTGGTATGAAACATACACGTATGCACAACCCTATGTTAGTACAAATACCTGGAGCTAGTACCCAAGCCAACCTTGTTTGCAATGAAGTACCCATGGAAATACACGGGAAAACTTTTCATGCCGACCTGATAGTACTGGGATCCAAAGGGATAGAAGTAGTACTGGGTATGAATTGAATGGACAAGTATAACAGTGTTATTGGTTGCACCAAGAAGTCCATTTATATGACCTCTAGCAAGCGAGAGAATGTTGTTTTCGCCGCAGCTAAGTCAAAGTCAGAGACCCACTGCCACACTAGTATAGCCACACCTGCACTTGAGGAAGTTTCAGTCGTATGTGAATACCCGGATGTGTTTCCTAAGGAGTTACCCGGTATGCCGCCTGATCGGGATATCGAGTTTGTCATTAAGTTAATACCCAGCACTGGACCAATAGCACAAAAACCTTATCGGATGAATCCGAAGGAGTTAGATGAGTTGACGAAGCAGCTGGATGACATGTTAAGGAAAGGTTTGATTCTCCCTACTGCATCACCATGGGGATCACCTGTGATTTTTGTGGACAAACGGGACGGTTCCTCACGTCTATGTGAGGATTACCGTAAGTTGAATGATGTGATCATCAATAACAAATACCCGTTGCCCAAAATTGAAGACTTGTTTGACGAGCTAAATGGGGCAAGAATTTTCTCAAAAATCAATCTTCGTACTGGTAATCATCAGTTGAAGGTTTGTGAGACTGATATTCCCAAGACCGCATTGACCACACGTTACGGATTGTATGAGTACACCGTGATGTCTTTTGGTCTAACCAATGCCCCTGCCTACTTCATGAATCTTATTAATAAGGTTTTCATGGAATGCCTGGAAAAGTTTTTGTCGTAGTTTTCATTGAAGACATTCTTATTTATTCCAAGAGTGAGGAAGAACACGAAGAACATCTGAGAACTGTTCTCGGAACACTTAGATAACATCAATTGTATGCTAAGTTCAGTAAGAGCCAATTCTGGTTGAAAGACGTCGGATTTCCTGGACACATAGTATCTGGAAGTGGAATCTCTGTTGACCCAACTCTAGTTCAGTTTGTAGCAAATCGGGCTACCCCGGCTAATCAGACTGAAGTCAGATCTTTTCTGGGATTAGCCGGATATTACCGGAAGTTTGTTCAAGGTTTCTCAACTATAGCCAGGCCACTCACTCAGTTTCTCAAGAAGGATAGTAAGTTCGTGTTGATGGACAAATGTGCTGAGAGTTTTCAGGAGTTGAAAAATCGACTGGTGTCAGCCCTGGTACTCATTATGCCGGATGTCACCAAGAGTTTCGATGTGTATTGTGATGCTTCTAAGCTTGGTATTGGAAGTGTTCTCATGCAAGAGGGAAAATTCATCTCGTTTATCTCACGCTAGTTGAGACCACATGAGTTGAATTATCCTACTCATGACTTAGAACTTGCTGCCGTTGTGCATACTCTCAAAGCATGGCGGCATTTTCTTATTGGGAAGAGGTGTGAAATCTATACGGATCATATGAGTTTGAAGTATATCTTTACACAGCGTGAACTCAATATGAGGCAACGCCGTTGGATAGATCTCATCAAAGACTATGATCTTAGTATACACTATCGCCCTGGAAAGGCAAATGTTATTGCGGATGCTCTTAGTCGAGAGTCGGCCTCTCTGAATGCTATGATTCAGATCAGAAAACCGGAGTTGTGGAAAGAACTTGACCAGCTTGGTATTGAGGTGGTCAGCTATGGCATGTTGGATGCCATGTAAGTTAAACCAACTCTAGTGGATCAAATCAAAGAAGCTCAGAAGGGCCAGAAGAGTAGTTAGGAAATTAAAACCCGCATGGAAATAGAAGAACTGGCCGGTTTTACCATTGATTCTGATGGAGTCTTATGGTATGAAGCACACATTTGTGTTCCAAATGAATCTGAGATGAAGAAAACTATCATGACTGAGGCTCATGACACTTTATACTCTATTCACCCTGGAGGAACAAAAATGTATCAAGATTTGAAGGAGAAGTTTTGGTGGCACGGAATGAAGTGAGATATTGCCTCGTTTATAGCCAAGTGCCATATTTGTCAGCAAGTGAAGGCTGGACATCAGAGTCCCGCTGGTTTGTTATAGACATTGCAAGTGCCTGTTTGGAAATGGGATGAAGTTGGCATGGACTTCATTACTGGAGTACCTACGTCTAGTCGAGGAAATGATTTGATATGGGTAGTCGTTGACAGGCTCACCAAGGTTGCACACTTTATACCTGTCAAGACCACATATCGTAGAGACCAGCTTGTTGATCTCTATATTTCTCGGATCCTCAGCTTACATGGAATTCCCAGCAGGATTGTGTCAGATCGAGGATCACAGTTCACATCTCGATTCTGGAAGAAGTTACACGAAGCTTTAGGAACCAAGCTAGCCTTTAGCACGGCCCACCATCCGCAGACTGATGGACAGACAAAGTGCATGAACCAGATATTGGAGGACATGCTTCGTGCCTCTGTTTTGTCCTAAGGAGTTAAGTTGGAAGATTGCCTGCCGTTTGCAGAATTTTCCTACAACAATAGCTATCAGTCAAGCCTACAGATGGCACCTTTTGAAGCCCTTTATGGACGAAAGTGTCGCCCACCTCTAAACTGGACTGAAACAGGCGACAGTCAAATCTTTGGAGTTGACACTCTAAAAGCTGTAGAGGAACAAGTGCAATTAATCCGTGGCCGTCTTAAAGCCGCACAATCACGCCAGAAGAGCTATGCGGACACGAAGTGTCGCGACATCTATTTCAATATTGGAGATTTCGTGTATCTGCGTGTTACGCCACTCAAAGGGATGCAGCGTTTCCATGTCAAAGGGAAGCTTGCACCCCGGTATATTGGCCCGTTTAAGATCGTAGCCCATCGTGCATAGGTATCTTATCAACTTGAACTGCCTGATGAGTTGTCATCCTTTCACGATGTTTTTCATGTGTCATTGCTCCGGAAGTGTCTTCATGTACCTGAGAAGAATGTCACTTACCAATACGTGGACTTCAAGACCATTGGCATAAATGATGACTTGACCTACCGTGATCGACCCCTGCGTGTACTTGAGGAGAATGTTCGTGCTACCAGGAGAAATCCTTTCAAATTCCTTAAGATTCAGTGGACGAATCATTCAGACGAGGAAGCAACCTGGGAACATGAAGATTATGTCAGGAATGAGTTCCCTGGTTTCCTTAAGGACTAGACTCGCGAACGTCGGGGCGAGATTCTTTTAAGGGGGGGGGGAGATCTGTCACACCCCAGTTTTTGGGTCACATGTAACACAATGAGGGAAGCCATTTTTGTGAGCGAATAAAAAAATTTATGCACTTTGTAATCCACCATTATTTAATGAACCATGAGTATCTATGCAATGCAAGCAAGCATTTGATTAATATAATTTACCAATTTTTCCTGATATTTCCTGATTGTTTCTGTGTTGGTTTCTATGTGGTGATTTGTGTATTTTACATCCAAATTCTTGTGACAATGTTGCTTTCAACTTAATGATAATTTTTGGCTTTGTTTTAATCAAACAAACAATTTGGCAAAAGAATATTTAGATGTTTTCCTTTAAGTTTTCTATAGAAACTTAGTTCTGAAAAATTAGCCAAGTAGTTGTTTTTCACTCATGTTATCTATATGTTAGGGAATAATATTTTATGTTTTCTTGGAATGAATGTGTTCTCCAATATATGGACTACAAAGGGGTGATCTTGGTTCTCAAATTGATTTTAGAAAACAATCATTTGCTTGATGGTTTTTGTGTTAAGAAATTAAGGCAGAAAAGTGGTTTTTAGGAAAATAGAGAAAATAAAGAACTTGCTGTTTTTCCACCTTGTTTTCAGGGCCCATTTGAATTTCAATTTTTTTTTGATGTTTCTGAAAGTCCAAATCTTTCTTAACAAAACCACACTTAGAAAACAAATTTTGGATTGGGTTTGGTTCATGAAAACAGAATCAACTTTTGCTTAATCCTGTCTGTTTCCAACACTTAGCCAAATCGACCAAGTCTTTTTGACTCAAACTGAAAATTCAGAAAAACAGAGAATTGCTCCAAATTCAATTGATCATAAATTTTAATTGGAGAAGTATTTAGATGTGTCACTTGGACCATCTATAATCCCTGTCATTCCTTATCCTTTTCCATGCTTTGGATGCTCGATGAGCTGACCAGAGAGGAGACGAGGGGAGAGGAATCAGAGAGGAAAAGGAGGGGGAGTGTCCTAGGGGTGCTGACAGAGTGCCACTGTGTGTGTGCACTGTCGCCATACCTATTCCATTTTCACCTCACCCTCCCGTTGCTGGCCTTGACCACCCCTTAGAATACCTCCTGGACATGCCCAAGGGGCAAGGGACATGGCATGGGCGCCGGGACCACGTCCTCGAGTCCATTGCTGCTGCCTCGAGCGCGCCCTCGTGCACACACCCGTGGAACCATGGCTATAAATCCACGGGCATGCCCTCGCCTCTCCAGCACGCTCCCCACACTCCACCCTCGCCCCCTGAAGCAGAGCATGCACGCCCTGGGCTCTTTGTGAGCCCAGCGCACCTGTAGACGCCGCCGGCCACCGCGGAGAGCGAAGGCAAGTGGAGCACGCCACGGGCACACCCACCCCTCATCCTTGCCTCCACTGCACTCTCCTCTGGCCGTAGATGAACCCTGACGCCAACCCGTGCCCTCTCGTTTGCAGGAACGCACGGGAGCTCGCCGGAGCCGTCGCGGACTCACAGGCACGCGCCGTCGACGGGAGTTGTCCGGAGCCGCAACGCCGCCGCCCCTGCATTGCACCAGCTCCGTGAGACCTGACCAACCCCGCGCCACCGTCCTACGCACCCCCAAGGTGAACCAATCGCCGTTTCCCCGCCGACCTATGCATTCCGATCGTGATAAGAGAGAGAAAAGAGAGAGGGAGGAAGGAGAAGGCCGTGCGCCGTTGATCGTGAGATCAACGGCCACGTTTAAATCCTGAAACATTAAGCGCGCTGCGCGCGCTCGTGCTAGTGAGCTGGGCTGCAAGGGCTTAGCGGCCTGCGCTCGCAGTAGAACCCCAGCCCACACTTGTGTTCTTTTTCCATTTTAAAAATTAACAGAAACATGCACCCTACTTTAATCGTGTTAAAAATAGCAAAACTCAAAAATTAAATCAACAAAAATTCCAAGTGGTAGATCCACTAATTCCTAAACGCATTCAACTTGTGGATCTACTTTTGGATCTTCATATTGCAAATAAAAAATCTTCTGATACACACTGTATGTTAGAGTAAAAATAAGATAACTTTTTGTATGAGTATTCGTTTTGTTCAAAATAAAATTGTCTGATTAGCCCTTGACTAGATCTATCAGTAGGGCTTGACCTCACATCAAGGTGAGCTACCATTTAGAAATGCCATCCACTTTGGTAAATGTCCAGTAGCACATTCTAGGATTTTTAGAAGTTGTTTAAAAATACTTTTTGATGTGAATCCAACTGTATCTGTTAGTCTATGGTTAGCTCTATGTTATCCGATCTAGATTTATTTTGGCAACAGATCTAAGATTTTACACTTTTCTGTTAGGAATAATATGTGGAGAATTATTTTAGAATAATTGCTTGCTAGTTGTTATTTTGTTTTCTAGTATGTTTATATATTGTGCTTAGTGTTAAAAGTTTGTTTACGCACAGATAAAGCATGTTAGAAAGTGTGTGCATGTTGGAAAAAGAAATGGAGCTAGTATATACATAGTATTGTTTTCTAGTTTTTATTTTAATGAATCTTGTGATGCAAGTATAGCTAGTTTTATTACCTAAGTTTTTAGTGTTGGTTTGTTGGATCCAGTACCACTTCGGTACTAATTAGAAGTTGTTTTCACCCCTGTTATGTTGCACTTTATTTCTTAGAGATGCATGTGTAGTTTTGAGTGCCTAGTTGTTCATAGAATATTATTCTCAATAGTTCTATGGTTGTATTTTTGTTTGGACGTAAACTTGTTTTCCACAAGTAGGACCAGAGGCTTAGGACCTCTTTAATGTCATGGAAAACCTAGTGGAACACCCACTGGTTCCATCTCATGTTGGTGACAAATGGCATATCTCAACCATAATGGTTTATTTCTTTGCAAACTTGTGTTTTATTTTTGTGGTGCATTTCTTGTTGTATGGTTTAGTTTAGTATCATTGATTGCTTAGTTTAGTTCTGATTGTGTGTCGTTATTTTATTTTTGCGACGATGGAAAACGAGGAAGAGATAGTTGATGTGGGAGGATATTATTATCACTCCTGTTGCTACCACGAGCAAGACCCTCAACTCCACCAAGGCAAGCCATCCTTAAAGCTTTCTGTTATACTACTTATCATTATCTATCATGCATGTTCTACTTCTGAAGTTTTACAAAAAACATGATTACCAAAACTATTTTTGAGTGGCTATTATTACTATTAATATTATAGAGGTATATTATCACATTCCCATTAGTCAATTTGGTGTTACCAAGCCTAGTAGCCACCATAAGGTATATAAATACCGCGAAAGATAATAACTTTTGAGTCCCTAAGTGGACACTTTAAAAAATTGCTTTTTCAAACAAATGACTTATGAAAAGTCCATGGTGAAAAGGCGGGACCTTGATTAACCGGGGGAGCGAAAGAGTGTGTTTCAAAAATGTTTACAAAATACACATAACCTAGTCTTCGCTAGACAACAAAGAAGTACTGCCACTCTACCACAACATGGGTACGGGGCCTATCTAGATACTTATTCTCGTTAGTGTGTGTTTTATCCCAATATGCTATAGAGAGGATGATTCTCTGAACCGAAGTGTTACCAGGAGGGAGAAACGGGACATACGTAGTGTGGGATTAATTTTCCCTCTGGATGCGACAGTTGGGTCTCCTGCCATGGCGGGGTGGGACCTGGTGCCGGGGAAATTACACCCAACTGAAGGGATAAGCATATACTAACTTGATCAGAGTGGACGGTTAGTATCATTCCTCTTCTGCTTGCATATCGCCGTGTCGATCCATGGGTAGTTCATTGCAGATGAGTGGATCTTGTGGAATGTGTACACCTTTGCAGAGTAAAACTATTATGAATAGCCGAGCCCTCAGATATGGGCAGTTGAAAGGCCATGTAGCTAGCATTGTGTAAATTTTCAAAAAGCATGTTTTGAAAACAAAGGACTTGTACCTGAGGGGTACCGATGAAGAAAGTTGGAGTATTTTTCCAACAAGTTTTGCAAAGAAAAACTTTCTTTTATAAAACCTCTTGTACATGTGATATCTACAAGAGAAAGAAAATTATATTATGTTCTTTTGAAGTATCTTCTTCAACAAAGATATAGAGATATCAAAGCAACCATTATGTTATCTTACATACACCATGGGTAGTGAGCCCTATTTATAGCCTACCTATCCACCATATAAGCATACTTGCATTTGTAAGTTTATAAAGGATGACTTGCAGAGTACATTCAAATGTACTCATATTGATTTTGCCCCTGGCTATTTACTTGGCCAGACTTTGAGGAGATGCCACTTGAGGAGGAGTATGAGGAGGAGTACTTTTCCGACGACTATGCGAATTAGGCCCGGCTCCCGGTCAGCAGCCTGTTGGTAAAGGCGTGACATGGGCTATCTACGTTATGTTATGTTTCCGTTGTGTGTTGTAAGACTTTGCCTGTCCTGCGTGGCAGCTGTTAAGACTTGGTCATGTGATAATTTCTTGTAATACTCTATTTATTCGTGTAAGGGATAATCAATCTTTGTACCAACTATGTATGTTGTTCACGACTGAATTCCTAGGATCGTGAATGTATGCATATGAGGGGTTCTGGACCATCCGCTTTGGGGCCTCTATAACCATACACATAATTGTTGATCTGTCATGAGCATAGCACTAAGATGTTCAAACGGACATAAGCACCAGGGAGAACATCTCAGTGCCTCTAGCTAAGTTTATTGACATGGTATTCCTGAGCTAGGGTATAACATCATATAATCATTAGGTAGTTCATAGCACATGCCATATCCATCTACACAGACAGGGCTAATTTAAGGTCTAGTAGGCATGAGTACAGGATCCATGGCCTGGATCTAGAGGAAAGAGAGAGGGGAACATGAGAGACCAAGAAGAGAAGGGGCACAAGAGAACTCACCTGGGTAACAACCGTCATGGTCACGACCAAGACGTGGAAGAAGGGGTGAGGGAGAGGTCATGGCGCCGTGGTTGCATCTAGGGGAGCCATCCCGACGATGCCAGCGATGCCACATCAACAGTAGCAGCACATCACGGCCACTAGGGTGACGCTGAGACCGCAACACCATGCCGTGACTCGGGGAAGTCCACCGGAGCAGCACGGGGCAGCGATGGCAGTGAAGCACCAAAACCCTTGTTTAGGTTTGGGGATGCGACGACCATTCCTGGAGGCAAATCAACAAGGTAGAGCATGCAGAGGATCTTGTGGCGCGTCGATTGCGCTCATGGGCGACGGCGCAGGTCAACATAGTCGATCAGAGTAATCAGGCGACGATGGAGGCGACTCTCGGCCGCGAGCGCGAGACAGGGAGGAGACATGGAGAGAGGTAAGGAATCGAGTCCGAGTGCCTGGCTCGGATTATCCTGAGAGGATTTGACTAAACCCATTGGTGGGATTGGCCCACCAGTCAGGTTAGGGGCCAAATGGTCATTTGCCCATTTTATTTAAAAGCAAATTATAAAAATTCAAATTAATACACAAAATCAATATTAAACTTTTAAAATCATGAAAATAAACAAACTCAAATATTTTAAAATAATTAAAATTATAATTACTTCTATATTAATTATTTATAACTTAAAACCTTATTATTAATAAAATAAACAATTTTGATAATTCAAGTAAAATTTAATAAAGAAAGAAAAAAATAATTTTATTCTTAGTTCTTTCAATCGCAAATAAAAACTTATATCATTTCAAAACATAATTTTCTTATTTCAAAATCAAAGTTTATCATTTAAATACTCCTTTCTTTTATCAAAACAAATAAAGAAAAATCAAATACATTTGAATTGAATAATCGAAAATAATAAAATCCCGCATTTTCTTTATTAATTAGAAACTAATTAAAAGAAAGTGCATGCATATAATTATTATGCATAATAGCATCATTTGCTTCTTTAAACATTGTACTTACCAGACAATGATGATATTTTGTAGAACAAGGAAGTCACGAGCTTCACCGAGCATCAGATTCCATTATTGATGTCTACGCACGCTTCTATTCTTGTAGACAGAGTTGCGCTTACAAGTGCTGAGGTTTGTAGAATAGCAACAAATTTCCCTTAGGTGGATCACCCATGGTTTATCGAACTCAGGGAGGTAGAGGTCAATGATATCCCTGTCAAGCAACCCTACAATCAAGATACAAGAAGTCTCTTGTGTCCCCAACACCCCTAATAGAATTGTTAGTTGTATAGGGGCACTAGTTCGGCAAAGAGATAGTGAAATACAAGTAATATGGATGATTATAAGTGGTAATTGCAATCTAAAATAAAAATGGAAGCAAGCAAACATGTAGCAGAACTAGTTGTAAACGGTGGTTCAATGCTTAGAAACAAGACCTAGGGATCATACTTCCACTACTCGACACTCTAAACAATAATAAAATAATTGAATACATAAATTTGTTCTCTTCACTATGCTACTCCAAACCACTCTCCAGTCAGACCAACTCATTGCGTAGGGCCATGAAAGCACACCTTAAATTCGCATTCCCCATCTAGGTAACCCCACACTGTCACCTTGAGCCCTAGATGGTCCCAGACAAACACCACAATTTCACAGAGATATCCAACACAAATTATATAAACTTTATAACAAGAGTCACACACGGTGTGAACACTGTCACCTTCACACCTGAATAAAAACACTTTAGTAGCATAATAGATGAAGAGTAACATCTACTTATTCAACTTTATTACATAGATCATGATCACATAAAGATAACACCATGGGAGAGAGAGAGAGAGATGAAACACATTGCTAACGATAGAGCCCTCAGCCTTGGGAAAAAAAACTCCCTCCTCATCATGGGAGTCAGCAACATCGATGAAGATGGTGGTGGAGTCGATGGAGATGGCTCCTGGGGTAATTCCCCGGCCCGGCATGTTTCCGGAGCAGAGCTTTCTGTCCCCCAAACTTGTCTTCGATGGCGGCGGAGCTATGGAACTTTTCATGGATGGAGGCTGGATGTTTTAGGGTTTTTGCTTCGGGGGAAATATATAGGCAAAAGGGCGATGTAGGTGGGCGCCCGAGGGGCCCACACCATGTGGTGGCGTGGCCAGGAGAGCCACCTATGGTGTGGCTGCCTTGGTGCCCCCTCCGGGTCTCCTCCGGACTCCGGGTACGTGTCAGCAAAATCGGGACTTTGCCTTCGTTTCGTCCCATTCCGAGAATATTTCCCGAACAACTTTTCTGAAAACAAAAACGGCAGAAAACATGAACTAGCGCTGTGGCATCCTGTCAATAGGTTAGTCCCGGAAAACATCCGGAAACGAAGGAAAACATGTGGAAAACATAAAGGCATTGGATATAAACAAGCATGGGGCATCAAAAAGTATAGATACGTTTGAGACATATCAAGCATCCCCAAACTTAACTCCTACTCGTCCTCGAGTAGGTAAGTGATAATAAAATAATTTTTTATGTGACATGCAGCCAACACAATCTTGATCAACGTTATGTAATAGCATTGCAAGATGAGATCAAAGAACTCTAAATATAGGCATGATAGATATAATTCTAACAATGTAACTTAGCAACTATGTTGCAACATGAAAAGTAACACAAACGAAATATCATGAATAATAAACACTGAAAGTTAAACGTTTGTTTCGAGCATAGAGAAAAGATAGCAAAGTGGTATTCCGCTTGTACTTAAAGTGATAGCAAAAAATAATTACCAGGACACCTTCAAACTTCAAGTGGTGACTAGATACAAATAATTTAAGAACAATTAATAACATAGTTATGAATCAATCAATAATAACTTATTGGACCGATGCACATTATACTCAGAATGACAACTATGATCTCTTAATTGGTGCATAAAGTTAGAAAATGAAAACTCAACATAAAAGTAAAAGAAAGCCCCTTCGTAGAGGGAAGCAGGGATTACTCATGTGCTAGAGCTTTTTATTTGATTAAATCAGAGGCAGTGAAAGAAAAATTTAGGAGAGGTGTATTTCTATGTCAACGAATTGTACATAAACAATACATTAAGTCACAAGTTAACTAGACTTTACAAGAGAGCGGATCCCATTGAAGGACGTTCTTTTTACTGGGGTCAATAGATTTATCCATCTTCCCTTTTGTTTACACACTTATGCTTAACTGATGAATCAGGGGCAAAAAGAGTGAAGATAATTGTGAAGTAACCAAATTTGGGGCTGGGCACCCCGTTGCCATCTCTTCTAGCGAATTGGATAAGCTGATGTGCCATTAGTCCAGGTGTGTAAAGTACAATCAACAAGTGAAATAAACATCGTCTACTTACATCCTCATGAGCTAAAACAGAGATCAAAATAGGTATAAATTTTGAAGGTTTAAAAGTAGCACATGAGAAATTTACTTAGGAGTGGAGGTAAAATACCAAATATAGGTAGGTATGGTGGACACAATGGAATTTTTTGGGAGTTGGATGCATGACTAGAGCTCATACTCAGTACAGGTGAAGGCTAGCAAGAGACTGAGAGCGACCAACTAGGAGAGCAATAATGGCCATAATCATGCATAGCGAAAAACCATTATTAATCAAAGAATAAATGATTTTACAAGTAAAAAACTAAATGATCATAGAGGCTAGCGGTGACTGGCTTGTAGTCATAACATAGTGTAAGCATGCGTTGAGTCAACCAAATAAAGCATTCGAAGGAGAATACCACAATATTATGTTCCGATATGATAACAACAACTCATGATTTCTTTCAATGGCACGGTAAGCATTCTCAGATATTTGAGACAAGTCATGCTACATCAATAAGTACTAAGGATAGAATTAAAATAACATCTAACATGACATGATAAATTCTAAGCCACGGTTTAAAGAAGCTTTCCATTGCACCACTACAATCATGAAATATTTTACTCTTCTCCAACTCCAATTAACTCGTTTGAAACAACTCTCATAGATAATATTCATCCAAGACCAGAGAGCTAATCATATAAAACTGAAGCAAACCAACAAGCTCTAAACAAAGTACAAGTGGAAATCAAGAGCTAAACGCGGTACTAGAAAAAAGGTGAACACTCACATCACAATAAGAGTGAAAACTAGAGTGTTCTAAGCAATGAAAACAGAGTGTGTCTCTCTCCAAAACAAACATGATAGGATCAACCACATGCTACAACATAGAAAAGAAAACAAACTTAAAGCAAAAATAACTGACGCTCCAAGAATACCTAATAATATATGAAGCAACAAAAATATAGTGTCTTGAAAGAGGACCTGATATTTTTGTTGATGAAGAATGGGATGCTTTGGGCATCCCCAAGCTTTGACGATTGTAATTATTGGATATATCTTGGGGTTCCATGGGCATCCCAAATCTTGAGCTTTTCTCCATCCTTCATCTCATCATATTATTGTTCTCTCCCTACACTTGAAAAATTCCTCCATACAAAACTTCTCACAATTTTCATTAGCAACGATAGTGTAATCAAAATAGTAAATCTAATTTGGTTCAGTTTCAACACAAGTATAACACCCATTAAAACATTAGCTACTGTCACAACTTATTTTCAAGCTCTTGCCCTCAAAAGAACACCAAAAGAAAAAGATTAAGAGGCAAATGCAAATATTTGTAAAAATCTGTCAAAACAGAATAAAAGGTAAAGATCGGTTTTAAAAAAAATCTTCTGTTGCTCTAATAAAAAAGTGCAAAACTAACGAAAGTTAGATAATAACCTGGGACATGTGAGAAAAAAAATTCTGATCAATTCAACGTTCTGGATGAGAGAATTAATTTCCTTTTGTGGCAGCAAAAAATCTTACTTCCTTCCTATTAGAGGCTACTCTTGACTCAAAAAAAAAAAGGATGATGCGAGGTTGCTACAAAGGTAATAACTTCCAAGAATCAAAGAAAACAAAAGGAAACTGAAAGCAAAAAATATAATGGGTTGTCTCCCAAAAGCGCTTTTCTTTAAAGCCTTTTAGCTAGGCATGATAATTTTTGAAGATGCTCACATAAGAATAAGAATTGAAGAACAATAAGAGAGCATCAAGAAGCAAATACGAAACACTTTTAAGTATAACGCGCTTCCTATTAAAAAGATACTTGTAAAGAACCAAGTCATGAAAGCACAAAGCAACAATCATATGAAAGCAAAAAAAGTGCAACTTCAAAAATTTCAATATAAAGAGGGGAAACTTAATAGTATTGAGATGTATAAAACTATGTTTCCCTCTCTCATAATAACTTTCAGTAGCATCATGAATAAAATTAACAATATAACCATCACATAAAACATTCTAATCATTAGTCACATGCATAAAAGAATTAATACTCTCCACATAAGTATAGTCATTCTCATTAATATTAGTGGGGGAAATTCAACAAAATAGCTATAATTATTATTCTCATCACCATAATCATCAAATATAGGAGGCATACTATAATCATAGTTAATTTTCTCCTCAATAGTAGGTGGAATGAAAATATCATATTAATCATTGTAATCATCATAAAGAAGTCGAACATGATAGACAAGTTGTATATTAGGGAGATGGTTTTGGGTAATCCCTCCATAACTATGACAAGTTTCGTGAGGATGATTGTGATAATAGCCTATGTTATAGTATTAGTTATAATAATTATCAAAGACTGGAGGCATAGTATCATCATAAGCAATAGAATGGTTATCTTCCAAAGTTTGTTCATTTGTAAACATATCATCATTTTTACTACAAGGGGATGTATCAAACATATAATAGTCAGTAGCCAAAGGATTTTAAAACACATCATCCACAAGCTTAGATCTTTCTATATCATCATTGGAAGGAACATGGATAGTACTAATAGTAAAGCAATTATTAACATCATCAAATTCATAATTCGTACCAAAGAGATTTTCAATATCAAAAGTAGTGTGTTTTCCCAATCATGATCAGTACTATAAGTAACAGGCATAGGTTTATCATCGAGTTCAGACTCATCAGCAACAACTATAAGAGGAGCAACATGCTTACGGGAAGTTACCGTTTCCGCACTCCTTTTACTCCTCCTTTTCTTCTTCGTCCCTTCTTTAGGAGGGAGAGGCTTGAAAGGAATCTTCTCCACATACCCTGGTTTATTGTTAGAAACAATAAAATAAACTTTATAGGATTCCTCCTTTTCATTAGTAAGAGGAAAACACATATTAGTCCTGTCATATTATGGTAAAGTCTCATATTTTATAATATTTCGTAAATAAGTATTTGTGTGGAAATTATCAACACAATAAAGATTACATCTATGCAGGACACTATTCATATCGAAAGCACTCATATCTACCAAAGAAGTTTTTCTTCATAACTCTTCACACCCCAAAAATAGTGTAAGTTCATCATGCTGATTAGGAGTAATCATGTCATTGCAATACAAACTAGCCAGGTTTATTCACGGGGTATTCCTAAGCTAGGGTATAAAATGAAATCATCATAAGGTAGTTCATAGCACATTCCATATCCATCTACACAGAGAGGGCTAATTTAAGGTCTAGCAGGCATGAGCACATGCTCTATGGCCTGTCTCTAGAGGAAAAAGAGAGGGGAACATGAGAAACCAAGAGGAGAAGGGGCATAAGAGAAATCACCGGAGTGACAACCGCCATGGTCACGACCAAGACGTGGAAGCAGGGGTGAGGGCGAGGTCGTGGTGTTGTGGTTGCATCCAGGGAAACCATCCCTATGATGCCAAAAACGCCACATCAGAAGTAGCAGCACAGCACAACCACTAGGCGGTGCTGAGACCACAACACCACGTCGTGACTCGGCAAGTCCACCGGAGCAGCACGGGGCCGCGATGGCGGTGAAGCATCCAAACCCTAGTTTAGGTTTGGGGATGCGACAAACCATTCCAGGAGGCAAATTAACAAGGTAGCGCACGCAGAGGTCACTAGAGCCGGCCGGAGTAATCAGGCGACGATGGAGGCGACTCTTGGTCGCGAGCACGAGACATGGAGAGAGGTAAGGAATCGAGTGCGAGTGCCGAGCTCGGATTCTCCCTAAAGAGTTTGACTAAACCCATTGGTTGGATTGGCTCACCAGTCAGGTTAGGGGCCAAATGGTCATTTGACCATTTTATTTAAAAGAAAATTATAAAATTCAAATAAATACACAAAAACAATATTAAACTATTAAAATCATGAAAATAAACAAACTCAGATATTTTAAAATAATTAAAATTATAATTACTGCTATATTAGTTATTTATAACTTAACACCTTATTATTAATAAAATAAATATTTTTTGATATTTCAAATAAAATTTAATAAAGGAAAAAATAATTTTATTCTTAATTCTTTCAATCACAAATAAAAACTTATATCATTTCAAAACATAATTTTATTATTGAAAAATCAAAGTTTATCATTTAAATACTCCTTTGTTTTATAAAACAAATTAAGAGAAATCAAATACAATTGACTTGAATATTCTAAAATAATAAAAATTCCACATTTTCTTTATTTATTAGAAACTAATTAAAAGAAAGTGCATGCATATAATTATTATGCATAATAGCATCCTTTGCTTCTTTAAACATTGTACTTACCAGACAATGATGGTATTTTGTAGAACAAGGAAGTCAGGAGCTTCCCCAAGCATCAGAGTCCATTACTGATGTCTACGCACACTTCTATTCTTGTAGACAGTGTTGGCCCTGCAGGTGCAGAGGTTTGTAGAAAAGCAGCAAGTTTCCCTTAAGTTGATCAACCAAGGTTTATCGAACTCATGGATGTATAGGTCGAAGATATTCCTCTCAATCAAACCTGCAATCAAGATACGATAAGTCTCTTGTGTACCCAACACACCTAATAGAATTGTCAGTTGTATATGGGCACTAGTTCAGCAAATAGATAGTGAAATAAAAGTAATATGGATGATTATAAGTGGAAATTGCAATCTGAAACAAAAATGGCAGCAAGCAGACATGTAGCAGAACTGGTTGTAAATGGTGGTTCCAGGCTTAGAAACAAGGCCTAGGGATCATACTTTCACTAGTGGACACTCTCAACAATAATATCATAATTGAATACATAAATATCTTCTCTTCACTATGCTACTCCAAACCACTCACCGGTTGGATAACAAACACCAATTCATAGCGTACGGCTATGAAAGCACACCTTAAAGTCTCATTCCCCATCTAGGTAACCCCACACTGTCACCTTGAGCCCTAGATGGTTCCAGACAAACACCACAATTTCATAGATATATCCAACATAAATTACATAAAATTTAGCACAAGAGTCACACACGGTGCGCACACTGTCACCTTCACACCTTAATAAAACAACTTGAGTAGCATAATAGATGAAGGGTAACATCTACTTATTAACCTAGAATATAAAGGTCATGATCACATAAAGATCACACCATGGGAGAGCGAGATGAAACACATAGCTACCAGTAGATCCCTCAGCCTCGGGGGAATAATACTCCTTAATCATCATGGGAGTCAGCAACGGCGATGAAGATGGCGGTCGAGTCGATGGAGATGGCTCTGGGGGGAATTCCCCGTCCCGACAGGGTGCCGGAACAGATATTTTTGTCCCCCGAAACTTGTCTTCGATGGTGGTGGATCTATGGAACTTTTCGTGGATGGAGGCTGGTTGTTTTAAGGTTTTTGCTTTGTTGGAATACATAGGCGGGCGATGTGGGTGGGTGCTCGAGGGGGCCACACCATGTTGTGGCACAGCAAGGGGGCGCGCCACTCTATGGTGTGGCTGCCTCGGTGCCCCCCTCTGGGTCTCCTTCGGACTCCGGGTTCGTGTCAGCAAAATAGGGACTTTGGCCTCCGTTTCGTCCAATTCCGAGAATATTTCCAGAACAACTTTTCTGAAACCAAAAACAGCAGAAAACAAATTAAAAAAAACAGCAGAAAACAGGAACTCGCGCTATGGCATCTTGTCAATAGGTTAGTGCTAGAAAACATCCAAAAAATGAAGGAAACATGTAGAAAACATAAATCCATTGGATAGAAAACAAGCATGGAGCATTAAAAATTATAGATACGTTTGAGACGTATCAATTACCTATCAGTCTCAAGCCAAGTTCATCACTTGCTCATAACCGTTGAAGTATTTTCTAAGAAGTATTTGCAAAACCCTATCGTATTACTGCCTTATTCTGAAAAGAATGCATGATCCTATTTCTTATAATAATATGACTAATTGAATGTATACCTGAGTGGTAGTATTCTGTTGTGGTGGACTTGTGGAACCATGGTAAGAAGATTTGGTCATTGGAAGGTTCCACCTTCATGGGAAATGATTACCTAGGAGATAACAACCAATGCCATTAGAGTTCTTGCGCCATAAATACCGCGTTGACCATAGGTATTGTATGGGGAGAGTAATCCAGCTATGATTTTTTCCCGTTCACACGTCAACGGGAAGCTAGAGCCATACGATGTAGGTTTTGCGAGACTACATGCACATGGGTGGGATCCCTTTATGATCACATAATCTAGTGTCTATGATGGTCTGCCCGGGGAGCCTAGATATCTATGGTGAGGGGTAGAGTATCTGGGTTAAACCTCTGTGGCATGAAATGGGTGGGAATTTAAGGTGTGGAGAAGCATGGTTTGGTGTGGATCAACAAACAGGCCCCACACATGAGTGGGTGTGGACAGGAACGATCGTTTTGTTGTACAAAATGGTCTTGATCGCCTATGGGTAAAGTAACACACCTGTGTAGAGTGTAAAATGATGTGACATGTTACCCCTTTTTCCAAGAATGAGCTGTGAATGCTAAAGGAAAGGAACTACATGAAGTTCTAGCTCTTGTGAAGTTCTGTCTGGCATAGTTGTCCATAAAAAGAAATCTCTTGAAGAAACATTTTCACTCAAAACCTGCATTAGTAAGAGACTCCTTAGAGTCGAGGAGTGTAGATAGTGCATCAAACTACCCACCTTAATTAATGAACTTGTTGAGTAATGCTGGTCCCTTTTGAACCCCTGCTTAGGGTATGAGAACCTAGAGGAGGCATCCTTTAACATCATCGAAGGCTAAAATGACATCTACTATGAGGATCCATGCCTCTTCAGCAAAGTTGAAGGGATGGATTACGTCATCAGTATGGAGCCGATCCAGAGGAAGCAGAGTCCGACTAGGGTTAGCCTGGTCTAGTAACCTAGTACTTAAGCACGATCCAATCGAGCATCCTTGAACTTCTATATTAGGCTATTGAGTTCCCGTGTATGCACTTATTTACTTTTCAGTTGGTGTTCTAAACTTCAATAATGAGGTGTCCTCATCCTGATATCATCCTCTTTTCTACACACTATGTTTTGTAATGTAAGTTTGTATGACATTCAAGTCCTGCAATGTTTCTTTTGTACCACCCCGAGGGATTCAATGTTTACGGAACGGTGTTCTGTGAGTGTTGTGTCAATGACTTTCCTACTACAACATTCAGTGGTATGCTGGGTCACCGCAACTGGTATCAGAGCAATTTATTTGACCTTAGGTTGGAAACCTAGTAAAGGGACATAACCTTTTGGTTTTAGAATGTAGCGGTAAAGAGTTAGTATGATAGGTATTCACTTGAGAATAATCTGGTCATATTTCTAGTGTTATAAATCTTTATTATGTTGTAATATTAATGTTTATACTTGTTATGAATAGTGCTGATGGAAGAAGGGAATCCGGGAAGAACCATTTGTAACATCCCAAGTATGAAAAAATCACCTTAGAATGTTTGTTTCATGTTTATTAAGGTATTGCATCATCTCATCATATTGTTTCCATTTGTTTTCATTTAGTTTGCATCTGTTTTTCTCTGTTTTCACAATTCAAATTCAAACAATATTCAAACATTTACTTCATACTTGCTCTGTTACAATCTTGTTTTCAAATAAAAGTTCAACTCAAACAACCTTTTGTTTCCAAATTATTCCATATTTGACCAACTAATAAAATGGTGGTTTTATTTCAATTAATTACTTCCAATGTTGTTTCAAATTCAAATATTTAAATTGCAAACAGTACCCACTTTTGAAATTATGAAATAACCAAAACAAATATACTCATTTGTTTCCAATTAAAGTTATTTGATCACCCTAATTAGAATATTGTTTCAATAACCAATTAATCATAAAATTCAATCAAATACAATCCAAATTCAAACATCACTACAATTCAAATATTTTTGAATTCCAAACTTGCTTTTGGTTGCATTTTCCATTAAGGAGCTCACCCTAATTTTTATGGAATTTTTGCAAACTCCAAAATCATCTTTTTCTTCCTATTCTGTTTTCAGTAAAAAAAAACAGAAAAACAAAAATAGAAAAAAAAAGAAGAAAACAGCGCGAGCGGCAGCTAACTACCCGGCCCAGCCCAACTTACCGCAGCGCTGGCCCGGTACCCCTTCGCTCGCAGCCGCCCCCGTCATCTTCGCGTACGGCCGAGCATCCGCGCGTGCCACGGCGGCACTGCGCAACTCCGACGGCCAACCAGCCCCCTAGTGGCCTATATCTACCCCTGGACCTCGCCCTGCGCAGCCCTAACCCTAGCCACCCACCTAGCCCTCGCGATCGCCGTCGTTTTTCCTCTCTCGCGGCCGATCCCCACCTCTCTGTATCTCACCGGCGCGCCACCTCTGAACTTCCGATGGCCGCCGCCGCTTCCGCTCACCTCTACCCTCGCTGACCGCAGGAACGAGTTCGCCGCTTCCTCCTCGAGCTGGACGACACTGCCGCTGAGCTCGCCACCGTCTGGATCCACCCCGCCGAGCACGTCGCTCTCGCCTCGCCGTCGAGCTCCACCTCGGCCATCTCCCGGTGAGCACGCCACCGTGCACCTCTCCCTCCTCCCTGCCCTCTCTGGCTAGCAAGCACACGCACACACTCGCAGCGCGTCCGTGCACGTCACCACGGCATCACCCCAGCACAGCAGCACGAGCACATCGACCGTAGCTCGCCGCCGGCGACGCGCCCCTGTCCAAGATTCAGAAAACACCCGCGTCAGTTTCAGTTAAAAGTTCAGGTTCACGAATCTGAAGCTTATCCTGTGTGCGCGTGTATTACTGACAAGAAACGCTTCACACCGCACTGGTTCAGTACGTTGCGCGAGCGAGGCAGGGCGTGTGTTCGAATCCTGGCCTCGCACGGGAGAAATCCCACCCTTTTTTTTCGACCGTGCGCTGACAGGGTGGCCCCCCCTGTCAGCCACACCATGGCCACGCAAGCACGCGCAGGCCCAGGGCCCATCTGGCAGTGCCCTGGGTATGTTTCCGCGCGGTATAAAATGGTTTTCCAACTTTCTGTTTTAAAAACCAGTCCCTCCAAATTAACAGATTGGTCCCTGAAACTAATTTGATAATAACTTTTATTTTATAACTCCAATTAATAAAAATAAAATATGTGGACTGCTCTAAATTTAATTCTCTATCCAATTATGCCATTTGTTTTCTGTTTTGAATTTTCCAAATGCCTTTCAAATTTGAATTCAAATAATTCAATTGCAATTTGATAAAATCCATAACTAATTCATACTTAATCCAAATAATGCAAATAAAATATGTTTTCCATGCTATTTCAAATAACCTTTTCAAATATAAGTTTTGTTTCATGTTTTGAATAATTTAAATTGCCTAAATAATTTAAACCTTGTTTAAATCATTTAAATTTGATAAAATCATAACTTGCTCAAATTAAATTATTTTTGAACATGCAAAATATGTTTTCAAACTAGAAAATTATAAACTTTTCAAATATGAATTTGAATTTATGTTTTGAACAAATAAAATTCAAATAAAATTCAAACTTGTTTAAAATTCATTTAAAACTTGTTTAATCTTGTTTAAGTCATAATAAATTCATCCTTACTCCTTTTTCAATATTGGAAACATGTAATCCACCTAAAATTTTGTATTCTTTTCAAATATGAATTTTGTTAATTATTTTGCACAATTTAAATTGTTGAAAACAACAAATGCTTGTGTGACATCTTTAAGTAACCCAAAATTTCCAAAGTTAATAAATAATTTCCAAACTTGTTAAATTCCTTTACCACTTGCATCTATTGTTGTTATTTTGTTGTTATCATCATGCATGCATCATGGTAATAAATTCTCACATGGTAATTAAATTGTAGATCATTTGTTTCCACCTTAATTCATGGACCTTTTTCATATGCAACTCAAAATTGCATATGGGTCCATTTAAATTGTGTTACCATGTTAAATAGTTTATTCTGATGCAACCATTAACTTGACATGCATCATCCCATGATTGTGCACTATGCCATGATATTGATTGTTTATATTTCTGTCTTGTTTGTTTGCTTCTTCTCGAATAGACGACGACGTTGAGACAGACGATCTTTACAGCACCCCTTCTGAGGATCTAGCTCAGTACCAGGCTGCTGAGTTTGCAGGCAAGTTATCACTCACATGAACCACTGTGTTCCTTTCAACATTGGTTACCGATACTTTCCGTTGTCTATTTTGCTAGCCCTATGTATAGTTGTTTCTGATACGAACCTATCACATGAATCCCTTAACCCTGATATTGCCTCACCTCCACTCCTACAACCCCATTGTTTGAGCCAGTGTCTTACTAGCATGCTTAGGTTGTTTTGCTCGAGTCTGTTACCCGTTACTTTCAGTTACTATACTTCTATCATGTTCTGGGGGCTCGATGTTAATCAATCAACCTGTTAATAATAATATGCTGATAAGGCACCGGAAGGAGGCCCTTTGTGGTTTTGAGGCCTGCTAGTGTCGACCCTAATAGGAAAAGGGTCTTGTCTACTGATCCATGATGAGCGCACTACCTGCATGTGGGAAGCGAGTATGGGCGCCCCCCTCAATTTGATTCGATTCGCATCTCGTCCAAATCGCCTCATTTAGTTCGTGTTTTCCATTTTCCGCATGCATGTTTTTGCGAGCCCAGCGCAGGGTGGAACTTTTGTAGTCGGCATATAGGGGGACACGGTCTTAGAGTGCTATGAGGGTCCCTTTTCTTCGGGGCTTGATTAGCCGTGCGCCCAAGGTGCTTTGGGCTTGATGCGAAGAAGAGTTGGGTTGTGTTGAGTACCCCGCTTGGTGGGAGGCATCCCATCTCACGGGATATTCTTACGTGTACGGCTAAATTGGTGCAACCCTGCAGGGATAAATCTTCTCGAGAAGCCGTGCTTTCCGCGGTTATGGTTGACTTGGTGAAAGTACTGGCTAACAAGTACTCAGAACAACTTACACCTAACTATTGATAACTTGACTAGTAATAGACTTATTGACACAATTACTTGACCCATTATTCATTAATCCAACCGTGTGAGTTATCCTCGGATTGCTTCTTTGGATAAGGGGCGAGATCCAGGATGGGTTTGTTTGATGTTATCTTCTAGTTGGTTACTTTACGCTATCTTATCCTCTTTCTGTTAGTTGGAAGTTGTAGTTTTCTGTAGTTGGTTAGCGCAGCCAGTTGCAGCTTCTTTTATATCCCCTTTCTTCCGTTGAACCCAAGGCATCTGTGCTTGGTGTTGACGGGTTACACTTTGGTGAACTGTGAGTGTTGCTTGCCAGTACGTCTATGTACTGACCCCTTTGGGGCTGTGGTTTCCGCAGACTACGCTTACGAGGATCCCAGTGACGGCTACTACGTGGAGTTTGACGAGGCTGCTGACGAGTAGGTAGCGGACCCCTGGGCAGGATCCGAGACTACGTGGATGGGATCCGTCTTTATTTCAGTTTCCGGCTTCTTAAGCCTATTTGGATTTGTCTGTACTCAGACCCGTTGAATGCTTCCGCTGAGATGTAATGATGTTATGTTGGGACATGTGTCCTCTGGATGATTGTATTTGCTATCTCTGCTCTAGTGAGAGCTATTTGCAACTTATTTCAATCTTTTGTGTCTTAGAGATATGTTGTGCTATCATTCTGTTACAAGCCATTGACGTACCATGTGTGTATGGTATGAAGTACGTCAATGGTAGTGTCCTGATTTCTACGGGATAGTTTACATCGACGGTGAATAGTAAAGATTGGTTGTCACACATAAGTGTTGGCCTACTCGTAAGAGATGCGGGTGCCGGTAAGCCCCGTAATCCAATCAAAATACTGTTCAGTTCGTACGGTGAGTATCCTCTAGAAGTCCGGGTGCGACAAATGGTATCAGAGCCTGTCTGCCTGTAGGATCCCTTTTACTGGTCGCAGTTGAGTCTAGAAACTATTTTGTAGCTATATAGGAAAATGAAACGTGAGAGTAGGAATTCTGCCATTTTTCTTCTTTCCCCACCCACCCACCCTTTTCTGGTAAGGAAGTGCAACGTTGTTTTTCCCTTCTCACCTAAACTTTCAAGTTAGGTTTTCACGTTTTTTGGGTTCTCCGCAGTACCTCAGGAGTTTTTGGTCTCGTGTTTCCCGATGTTGCTTCAATATCCTGTTCTTTTCAACATCCTTATCGTCCGTTGAAATCTTGTTGTTGCTTTCCACTTCAGTTCTCTACCGGCGTCTAATCAAAACTTCCCCGATCATCTGCAGATGGATCTCAGGTTCTACCCGCAGGTGGTTCGGATGACTCGTTGTGAGAGCACCGCCGGTTATCCGGAGATGCTGAGAGACATGGTCACTTATCTGGGGTTCCGTTGGGCACCAGAGTACCAGGTCTACGAGCAGCAGCGAGAGTTTGACCAGACCTACTACCAGGCTATCGTCTACATTCTGTCAGATGATGGCATGAGCGTTGTCCACCGCTACGAGGCAGTAGGTTCCACAGTGGATATGGCCGCGCAGCAGGCAGCTTATGTGAGTCTCACCGTCCTTCGTGCTGACTACTGGGGATTTGACAATTCTATCTATCGCCACATCCCCGTGGTTACATCACTTCGGAGGGAGCTCACTTCACTCTCTACGACAACCTGGATGTCTACGAGCATGATAACACCAGGCTGCACACCACCGCTCAGTTTGTGAGGCACAGTGACGCAGTTGCCACCACACTTTCTCAGGAGTTGGCCTCAGTCAGGGAGCAGCTCTACCTTGGTTTGACTCATCTGGCGACGTACACCACAGACTTTGTTGGAGATGAGCGCTTTGCACGTTTCGATCAGCCAGTTGGTCGTCGTCTGCCAGATGCTGGAGGTTACGAACCGATCAGAGGTCCACTCCTCAACCTCGGTATTGGTTACGCCGGGATTCCACGCTTTGGAGCACAGGGAGTCGACGCTATGTACTTCACCACACCGAGAGTCGCTCTCAGAGCAGTCCCGTTATACGTGGATCGTCGTTCTACCTACTTTCGTGGGATTCCTCCTCACCGTACCTCTCGTCGTACTACTCATCGCCGTCCTGCGTGATGAGCATGGGAGTACCGATGTATCCATTCCTAGCTATGTTTAGTGATCCTTTGGCTTCCGAACCATGTATTGGTGTGTTGGATATTCTGATGTATTTGAACATGTGATGATGTACCTGTTGGTTATCTATTCATGCGTCGGAATAATCTCGCTTTCAGTTACCAAGTCTATCTTTTCTTTTCTTGTGCTAAAATGCATGTCTATTCAGGATGCCGCCAACAAGGAACAACCCTCCTGAGCCACCTCCGATCACGGAGCTGTTGACTCAGATGACTCAGGTCATGGCACAGATGGCCCAGTTCCAGACTAACCAGCACAACAACCAGAATGCTCCACGAGTCAGTATCAAGGAGTTCCTCAGTATGGGTCCGAGAGCTTTCGTGACAACACGTGAGCCTCTGGATGCTGATGACTGGATCCGGGAGATGGCCAGGGCTCTGGACATTGCTCACGTTGCTGAGGAAGACAAAGTCAAGTATGCCACCTATCTACTGAAGGGTCAGGCAGCTACCTGGTGGGAGAACTACCAGACCATGAGAGCTGGATACCCTATCACCTGGGGTTGTTTCAAGGATGCCTTCCTGAAGCACCACATCCCAGATGGCCTCATGGAAAGGATGCGTGAAGAGTTTTGCTCTCTTAAGCAAGGCAAGCTGGACGTCATTGGCTATCAGAACGAGTTCAATCGTCTCGCTCGTTACGCTGGTGATGAGGTGTCCACTGAGGCTAAGAAGATGGCAAGGTTCCGCCGAGGTTTTAACCCGGAACTGAAGTACGCTCTCACAAACATCAAGTGCAAAGACTTCGAGGAGCTCGTTAACACCGTGCTCAATGAGGAAAATGGGCGCAAGGCGTTCGAGGATTCTCGCAAGCACTCGCGTGAGTGTGGTTCCTCCTCCAACATGACCACCCCTCCACAGAAGCGCCGCATCTGGGTGCCAAATGGTGCTGTCACTCGGGCTCCATATGCCCAAGCTTCTCCAGGCTTTGCTCCCCGCCCACCCAACCCATCTCAGATGCATGGTCAGAGGGTTCCAATGGGGCAACCAAGGCCAGGTCCTCCTCGTGTCGTCACTTGCTACAAGTGCAAGGAGACTGGACACTACGCTGATAAGTGCACTCAGAGGCAGCTACCTCCACCTCCTCGCCCCAACACCAACCAGGCAATGGTGCGTGCTCCCCCGGCTAAAGCCTTCAACTCCAACAACAGGCCTGTCGGGAGGACCGCGAGGGTGAATCATATCAAGGCCGACAAAGCTGAGGAAGCTGCTGACGTCGTTCTCGGTATATTACCCGTAAACTCTTTTCCAGCTAAAGTGTTGTTTGATACCGGAGCATCGCATTCTTTTGTGTCAATGATCTTTGCAACAGCATACAACCTAGTTCTGGTTCCACTAAGCAATCAAATATCTGTTCACTCTCCGGGATCTAAAATGTTGACTTCCAAGATAAGTATGGACAATCAAATCCTAATTGGAGGTCGCATATTCCTTGCTTCACTCATGTTGCTGGGAAATTCTGACATTGATGTCATTCTGGGCATGGATTGGTTGAAGACCAACGAAGCTAAAATTGACTGTGCTCAAAAGAAAATAACTCTCTCTCACCCTTCTGGCCAGATAGTCTATTCTCCATATGAATCAAGTTCTGTTCAGCTGTTCAACCTCGATGCAAAACCTCTACCTCTACTTGAGAATGTTCCGGTGGTTTGTGAATTCCCTGACGTCTTTCCAGAAGAGTTGCCAGGGATGCCTCCGGACAGAGCAGTTGAGTTCGTGATCGAGCTTGAGCCAGGTACTGCTCCAATCTCCAAGCATCCATACAAGATAGCTCCTCCTGAACTGAAATTGTTGAAGGAGCAAACCGATATGTACATGGAGAAAGGTTACATTCAGCCTAGTTCCTCCGCTTGGTGTTGCCCAACTCTGTTTGTTGCCAAGAAGGATCAAACAAAGAGACTCGTGGTTGACTATCGTCCTCTCAACGAGAAAACCATCAAAAACAAGTATCCAATTCCTCGTATCGATGATCTTTTTGATCAACTTGCTGGAGCCTCAATATTCTCAAAGTTGGACTTGAGGATGGGTTACCATCAGATAAAGATCAGAAAGGAAGATATTACAAAAACAGCTTTCACCACTCGGTACGGTCTATATGAATACACCGTCATGTCCTTTGGTCTCACCAATGCACCAGCGACATTCTCTAGACTAATGAATTCTGTCTTCCATGAATACCTCGACAAGTTCGTTGTGTTATATCTCGATGACATTCTGGTCTACTCCAAATCCGAGGAAGAGCATGGAGAACATCTTCGTCTCACTCTCATGAAACTTCGCGAGCATCGTCTATATGCCAAATTCTCAAAATGTGAGTTCTGGATTCCAGAAGTTGCTTACCTTGGTCATATCATCTCTGCCAAAGGCATAGCCATTGACCCAGAAAAGGTTAAGGCAATTGTTGATTGGAAACCTCCTAAGACGGTAAAGCAAGTAAGAAGCTTTCTTGGCTTGGCTAGCTATTGCCGTTGTTTCGTCCAAAACTTCTCCAAGATTGCCAAACCTCTCACTGATCTCACAAAGAAGGACAAGAAGTTCGTTTGGACTCCACAGTGTGATGAGAGTTTCAATCTCCTCAAGACTAAACTCACTTCCACCCCAGTTCTGGTTAGCCCAGATACTACCAAACCTTTCCAGATATTCTGCGAAGCATCTCTCCAAGGTCTAGGTGCAGTTCTTATGCAAGAACGTCAAGTTGTGGCTTATGCTTCACGTCAGTTGAATGCACATGAGCAAAATTATCCCACACATGATCTTGAACTTGCAGCAGTTGTGTTTGCCCTCAAGAAATGGAGACAATACTTGTTGGGTAACCGCACTGAAATCTTTTCCGATCATAAGAGTCTGAAATACATCTTCACTCAACCAGATCTGAACCTCAGGCAAAGGAGATGGATTGAAAAGATTAAAGACTTTGATCTCACCATTTCTTACACTCCAGGCAAGGCTAATGTTATGGCCAATGCTCTCAGTCGCAAATCCTATTGCAATAATCTCATGATCAGGGAAAGCCAACCTCCACTTCATGAAGAATTCCAGAAGCTGAACCTTGGTCTTGTTCCTCAAGGATATCTTGCAAGCTTGACAGCTAGTCCAACTCTCGAGGACAAGATTCGTTCTGAACAACTTCGTGATGCTAAAATCAAGAAGATTGTAGAGCACATCAAAGAAGGCAATGATAAGTTTAAGTCCTTCTCAATTGATGACAAGGGAACTGTGTTCTTCGAAGGACGCATTGCAGTTCCTCAAATTCAAAGTCTCAAAGATGTCATTCTCAAGGAGGCTCATGAAACTCCTCTCTCCATCCACCCTAGAAGTACAAAGATGTACCAGGATCTTAAGACTCTGTATTGGTGGTGTCGCACCCTGGCTTCTAAGGGATACTCATCGTACGAACTGGATAGTAGGTGCTTGGATTATGGGGCATAACTGCTCCCACGTCCCAGCTTCCTAGTAGGCCTGCGCTTATGCGCGACAACACAAGCCCTACTATTCCACCGTCGATGTAAACTATCCATTAGGAGTCACAGGCACTACTGTCGACGTACTTCATAACAAGCACGCACTGTACGTCAACAGTTTTGAACGAATGATTATCACAACTTATCTCTACGACACAAAAGATAGAAATAAAGTTGCAACTGGCCTTCACTAAGGCAGAAATAGCGAATACAATCATCCAGAGGACACATATCCCAACATATCATCCATTACAACAGCGGAAGCAATCAAGGTGTCTGGGTACAGACAAATCCAACAGGCTTAAGAAGCCGGAGAAAATAAATAAGACGAAGCCCATCCACGTAGGTCCTGGATCCAGCCCTGGTCCAGCTAACTACTCGTCTGCAGTCTCGTCGAACTCCACAAAGTAGCCATCCTGGTGGTCATCGTAGCCGTAGTCGTACTCTGCGTAAACCACAGCCCCAACGGGGTCAGTACATCCAAGTACTGGCAAGCAAGACTCACAGTTCATCAAGAGTTACCCGTCAACACAAGCATTGATGATTGGGATCAACGGAAGAAAGGGGTGATATGAAAATTGCTGCTGGCTGCTCTAACCAACTACAGAAGATATCTACAAGTTCCGGCTAACAGAAAAGATGAGATCGCGGATTGTAACCAACTGAAAGATAACTGCAAACAAACCCATCCTGGATCTCGCCCCTTATCCAAAGAAGCAATCCGAGGATAACTCACACAGGTGGATTAAAGGTGAATCAAGTTATTGTGTGAATAAACCTATTACTAGTCAAGTTATTGATCATGGGGTGTAACATGTTTGATTATTATGTTTAAGTTGTCCTGAGTACTTGTTAGCCAGTACTTTCACCAAGTAATCCGTAACCGCGGAAAAACACGGCTTCTCGAGAAGATTATCCCTGCAGGGTTGCACCAATTTGGCCGTACACGCAAGAATAACCCGCCAGATGGGATGCCTCCCACCAAGCGGGGTACTCTACACAACCAACCATTCTCCGCATCAAGCCCAAAGCACCTTGGGCGCACGGCTAATCGAGCCCAGAAGAAAATGGACCCTCATAGCACTCTAAGAACGTGCCCCCCTATATGCCGACTACAAAAGTTCCACCCTGCGCTGGGCTCGCAAAAACATGCATGCGGCAAATAGAAAGCACGAACTAAATGAGATGATTTGGACGAGATGCGAATCAGGTCAAGTTGAGGGGGGCGCCCATACTCGCTTCCCACATGCGGGTAGTGCGCTCATCATGGATCAGTAGACAAGACCCTTTTCCTATTAGGGTCGACACTAGCAGGCTCCAAAACCTCTCATGGGCCTCCTGCCGGTGCCTTATCATCAAGTTATTATTATTACCATTAGCAGTTAACAGGATTGATTGATTAACATCGAGCCCCCGGTACAAGTAATAAGATAGTAAAAGTAGTAACCGACAACAGACTCGAGTAAAAGCAACCCTAAGCATGCTAGATAATACTAAGGCACAAACAAAGGCTGTAGGTATGGAGGTGAGGCAGTATCATTGGTTCAGGGTATCATGTGATAGGTTCGGAGAACAAGCAACGATACATAGGGCTAGCAATAGTAGACAAAAGGATAGTATCGACAACAAGTGTGGAAAGGAACTCGATGATTCATGTGAGTGATAACTTGCCTGGAAGCTCAACAGCCGGGTACTGAGCTAGGTCCTGGGTAGTGGTGTCGTAAGGATCGTCGGTCTCAACGTAGTCGTCGTCTAACCGAGAAAAAGCAAACAAACAAAACAGGAATGTAAACAAACATTGCCATGGCATTGTGCACAATCAATATGATGCATGACAAGTTAATAGTGCAGCAAAATAAACTGACTAACATGATAGCACAAATTGAATGGACCCATATGCAAGGGTTGCATATGGAAAGACCCATTGAAAATAAGTGGAAACAAATGATTATTTATTAGGTGTTAGTTGTTATCATGATGCATGCATGATGAATAACAATAACATAACAATTTAAGGGCAATTGGCATGATAGTTAACAATTTAGAAAAGCATTTATTAAGTTTGGAATTTTGTTACCTAATGGTGTTAAACAAATAGTTGTTGTTTTCATCAAGTTAAAGGGTGCAAAACAAATAACAAAATTGATATTTGAAAAGGTTATCAAATTTTAGTTGAGTTACATGTTTCACATTTTGAAATTGGACTTTAGATTATTTAGTTATGAATTAAACAATATTAAACAAGTTTTAATTGAATTTAAAACAAGCTTAAATAGTAATTGAATTTTATTTGTTCAAACCATAAATTCAAATCCACATTTTAAAAGTTCACACTTTGGTGGTTTGAAAACATAATTTGCATGTTCAAAAATATTTTATATTAATCAAGCTATGATTTTATCAAATTTAATTGAATTAAACAAGGTTTAAATTGTTTAGGCAATTTAAATTGTTCAAACCAGAAAACAAATTTTATATTTGAATAGAACATTCAAAAAGGTGTGAAAAACATATTTTATTTGAATTATTTGAAAACAGTATGAATTAGTTATGAATTATTTCAATTTGCATTTGAATTATTCAAATTTGAAATTTAAAGGTATTTTGAAAACTCAAAACAGAACACAAATTGAATAATTGGAAAGATTAGGAAATTTGGATCAAGATTCATATAAAGTTTGTATTTGTTGGGATTATAAAATGAAAGTTATTGAATTTCAAAGTTTGGTTTTAATTCTGCTTATTAAAAGAAATTTGGGATTTTTGAATTGCGCAGAAAAACGTTTGTTACTCAGCCTCAAGCTACCCCCTGCCACTGCGCAGTGGGCCAGTGACAGCGTGGCACTGTGCAAGCGCTGGCGTGGCCACGGGGTCGCTGACAGTGGGCCAGGAGCCGTGGAAACAATTCCACAAAAAAGTGGGGCGTGCGGGCTCGAACCCGTGCCCTGGCGCTGCGCGCAAAGGTTCAGTACCACTGCGGTGTTCGCGTTCAGTTGACAGAGGAAGCGACGCTGTGAGGATATAGTTTCAGTTCGCGCAAGACTGAACTTACTGACGAAACTGACGAGCGGATGACGACGGCGGTGACGCGGGCAGTCGAGGACGGCGGCGAGCTCCTGGGGCTTCTCTGGCGTGGCGCTGGTGTCGAACAGGAAGGAGGGAGGGTGGAGATGATGTCCCCGTGCTCAAGCGACGACGAGCTGCGCTGCAACGGCGACGAGATCCTCAGGTTCAGAGTAATGGCACGGTGGCCGGAGAGGAGAACGGACCGCGGCTGCGAAATAGAGCTTACCGTGGTGGTTGAGGGTGTCCAAGGGGTAGCTGGGGTGGTGGCGGTCTCGTTCCAGTGGCTACGGGTGGTGGAGGAGAACCATGGCGTCGACGCCGTGCAAGGGTTCAGAGATCGCCGCCGGTGGTTCAGAACAGGAACGAATCCGGCCAGCGAGAGGGAGAAAAACGGCGGCGGGCGAGGCGTAGCTAGTCTCCTAGGGTTAGGGTTGGCGCCTGGTGCCCTAGGCGTGCTTTTATAGGCGCCAGGAGCTTGGCTGCCGCCGGAGGCGCGCGGGGTTGCGGTGGCTCCGCCCGATACCCTGCCGTACGGGATGACGAAAGAGAAACAGAGGGGCGGCACGAATCTTGGCGCAGCGAAGCGGTAAGTTAGGGGAAAATAGCGGGCTGGGTCGCGCGCGGGGGTAGGCTTAGCGGGCTGGGCTGCTTATCCGCTGCGCGCGCGCTGCAGTTTAGCTGCTTTTTATTTTTCTCTGTTTTTTTTTTTTTTTGCTGAAACAGTTTGTGGAATAAATTGTTAAGGTTTTGGTTAAAGAAAAATCCAGAAAAATTTAGTTAAGCTTTTTAAGTAATTAGAAACCACATTCCAACTTTGGATTCCAAAAATTTAGTTTTAAATTGATAGTTTGCATTGAACCCAAATTTAGAGGAATTTTAATATTCATAAACCATTAAGGAAACATGCTTTGGAATAGGGTTACCCCTTAGGGTTTTGGAAGGGTTTAAAGAGGGAAAAATTGTGTGGTGACTTTTATGGTTTCAAAAGGTACTGAATTTTAAGGGTTGGTTTGAATTGGAAATGATTTGGATTTGATGATTTGAATTAATTGATTGGAATATTGGTTTGATTAAAACCAACAATTTGAGCAGTGATCATAATTGAATTATTTGGAAACAATGAAAGGTTTTGTTTTGCAATTCTTTGTTTGAAAAGATTGTAACAGACAAGTGTGAAAACAAGGTTTGATTCATTATGAAAACAATGCAAACATAAATAAAACAAATGCAATGAGATGATGACATGATGCATTGCTTGAAAGTAAACAAGAAATTGAACCACTAAGGGATGTTTTCATACTTGGATGTTACAGGTGGCCTGGCATGAAACGTGAAATTGCTCAATACGTTTCTGAATGTGACGTTTGTCAAAGTGTTAAGGCAGTCCATCAGAAAACAGCAGGTCTTCTACAACCTATGAAAATTCCCGAGTGGAAGTGGGACATGATTGAAATGGACTTCGTTACTGGTTTTCCAAAGTCCAAAAAGGGCAACGATGCAATCTTCGTTGTTATTGATCGTCTCACTAAGGTAGCTCACTTCTTTGCTGTCAAAGAAACAATCTCAGCTAGCCAGTTAGCAGAGCTATACACAGCAAAGATTGTTCCTCTTCATGGTGTTCCATTGGAAATAAGCTCAGACCGTGGAAGTATCTTCACTTCTCATTTCTGGAAGAGTTTTCAAGAAGCATTGGGCACCAAACTTCTGTTCAGCACAGCTTATCACCCTCAGTTTCAGGGGCAAGTCGAAAGAGTCAATCAGATTCTCAAGGATATGCTCAGAGCATGTGGTCTCTCCTTTGGCATGAAATGGGAGGATTGCCTTCCATATGCTGAATTCTCCTACAACAACAGCTTCCAGGCAAGCCTAGGCATGGCACCATTTGAAGCACTCTATGGCCGCAGATGCAGGAGTCCAATCAATTGGTCTGGAGCTGGTGAACGTTCACTCTTAGGCCCTGACATTGTTAAGGAAGCCGAGGAGAAAGTTCGCATCATTCGTGACAATCTCAAGATTGCTCAGTCTTGTCAGAAGACCTATTATGACAGCAAGCACAGGGATATGATCTATGCACCTGGTGACAAGGCATATCTCCGTGTAACTCCCCTCGGAGGCACTCATCGTTTTGGTGTGAAAGTAAAGCTTGCAGCAAGATACATTGGTCCTTTTAACATTCTCTCAAGGCGTGCAGAAAATGCCTATCGTCTTGAACTTCCAGAAAAACTATCCAAGGTGCACGATGTGTTCCACGTGTCACAACTCAAGAAGTGTTTCAAAGATCCAGATCGTGCAGTTGATCATGATTCCATTGAACTGCAAGATGATCTATCTTATGAGGAGCACCCTGTTCGTATTCTCGATGAGACCGAGCGTAAGACTCGCAACAAGAGCACCAAGTTCTTGAAAGTGCAGTGGTCTCATCATTCCGATAAAGAGGCAACGTGGGAGACCGAAGAGGATCTTCGCAAGAAGTATCCGAACCTTTTCCTTTCTTAGTAGGAATCTCGGGGCGCGATTCCTTCAAGGGGGGCGTTTTGTAACATCCCAAGTATGAAAAATCCCCTTAGAATGTTTGTTTCATGTTTATTAAGGTATTGCATCATGTCATCATATTGTTTCCATTTGTTTTCATTTAGTTTGCATCTGTTTTTCTCTGTTTTCACAATTCAAATTCAAACAATATTCAAACATTTACTTCATACTTGCTCTGTTACAATCTTGTTTTCAAATAAAAGTTCAACTCAAACTACCTTTTGTTTCCAAATTATTCCATATTTGACCAACTAATAAAATGGTGGTTTTATTTCAATTAATTACTTCCAATGTTGTTTCAAATTCAAATATTTAAATTGCAAACAGTACCCACTTTTGAAATTATGAAATAACCAAAACAAATACACTCATTTGTTTCCAATTAAAGTTATTTGATCACCCTAATTAGAATATTGTTTCAATAACCAATTAATCATAAAATTCAATCAAATACAATCCAAATTCAAACATCACTACAATTCAAATATTTTTGAATTCCAAACTTGCTTTGGTTGCATTTTCCATTAAGGAGCTCACCCTAATTTTTCTGGAATTTTTGCAAACTCCAAAATCATCTTTTTCTTCCTATTCTGTTTTCAGTAAAAAAAAACAGAAAAACAAAAATAGAAAAAAAAAAGAAGAAAACAGCGCGCGCGGCAGCTAACTACCCGGCCCAGCCCAACTTACCGCAGCGCTGGCCCGGTACCCCTTCGCTCGCAGCCGCCCCCGTCGTCTTCGTGTACGGCCGAGCATCCGCGCGTGCCACGGCGGCACTGCGCAACTCCGACGGCCATCCAGCGCCCTAGTGTCCTATATCTACCCCTGGACCTCGCCATGCGTAGCCCTAACCCTAGCCACCCACCTAGCCCTCGCGATCGCCGCCATTTTTCCTCTCTCGCGGCCGATCCCCACCTCTCTGTATCTCACCGGCGCGCCACCTCTGAACTTCCGATGGCCGCCGCCGCTTCCGTTCACCTCTACCCTCGCTGACCGCGGGAACGAGTTCGCCGCTTCCTCCTCGAGCTGGATGACACTGCCGCTGAGCTCGCCACCGTCTGGATCCACCCCGCCGAGCACGTCGCTGTCGTCTCGCCGTCGAGCTCCACCTCGGCCATCTCCCGGTGAGCACGCCACCGTGCACCTCTCCCTCCTCCCTGCCCTCTCTGGCTAGCAAGCACACGCACACACTCGCAGCGCGTCCGTGCACGTCACCACGGCATCACCCCAGCACAGCAGCACGAGCACATCGACCGTAGCTCGCCGCCGGCGACGCGCCCCTGTCCAAGATTCAGAAAACACCCGCGTCAGTTTCAGTTAAAAGTTCAGGTTCACGAATCTGAAGCTTATCCTGTGTGCGCGTGTATTACTGACAAGAAACGCTTCACACCGCACTGGTTCAGTACGTTGCGCGAGCGAGGCAGGGCGTGTGTTCGAATCCTGGCCTCGCACGGGAGAAATCCCACCCTTTTTTTTCGACCGTGCGCTGACAGGGTGGCCCCCCTGTCAGCCACACCGTGGCCACGCAAGCACGCGCAGGCCCAGGGCCCATCTGGCAGTGCCCTGGGTATGTTTCCGCGCGGTATAAAATGGTTTTCCAACTTTCTGTTTTAAAAACCAGTCCCTCCAAATTAACAGATTGGTCCCTGAAACTAATTTGATAATAACTTTTATTTTATAACTCAAAATAAAATATGTGCACTGCTCTAAAGTTAATTCTCTATCCAATTATGCCATTTGTTTTCTGTTTTGAATTTTCCAAATGCCTTTCAAATTTGAATTCAAATAATTCAATTGCAATTTGATAAAATCCATAACTAATTCATACTTAATCCAAATAATGCAAATAAAATATGTTTTCCATGCTATTTCAAATAACCTTTTCAAATATAAGTTTAGTTTCATGTTTTGAATAATTTAAATTTCCTAAATAATTTAAACCTTGTTTACATCATTTAAATTTGATAAAATCATAACTTGCTCAAATTAAATTATTTTTGAACATGCAAAATATGTTTTCAAACTAGAAAATTATAAACTTTTCAAATATGAATTTGAATTTATGTTTTGAACAAATAAAATTCAAATAAAATTCAAACTTGTTTAAAATTCATTTAAAACTTGTTTAATCTTGTTTAAGTCATAATAAATTCATCCTAACTCCTTTTTCAATATTGGAAACATGTAATCCACCTAAAATTTTGTATTCATTTCAAATATGAATTTTGTTAATTATTTTGCACAATTTAAATTGTTGAAAACAACAAATGCTTGTGTGACATCTTTAAGTAACCCAAAATTTCCAAAGTTAATAAATAATTTCCAAACTTGTTAAATTCCTTTACCACTTGCATCTATTGTTGTTATTTTGTTGTTATCATCATGCATGCATCATGGTAATAAATTCTCACATGGTAATTAAATTGTAGATAATTTGTTTCCACCTTAATTCATGGACCTTTTTCATATGCAACTCAAAATTGCATATGGGTCCATTTAAATTGTGTTACCATGTTAAATAGTTTATTCTGATGCAACCATTAACTTGACATGCATCATCCCATGATTGTGCACTATGCCATGATATTGATTGTTTATATTTCTGTCTTGTTTGTTTGCTTCTTCTCGAATAGACGACGACGTTGAGACAGACGATCTTTACAACACCCCTTCTGAGGATCTAGCTCAGTACCAGGCTGCTGAGTTTGCAGGCAAGTTATCACTCACATGAACCACTGTGTTCCTTTCAACATTGGTTACCGATACTTTCCGTTGTCTATTTTGCTAGCCCTATGTATAGTTGTTTCTGATACGAACCTATCACATGAATCCCTTAACCCTGATATTGCCTCACCTCCACTCCTACAACCCCATTGTTTGAGCCAGTGTCTTACTAGCATGCTTAGGTTGTTTTGCTCGAGTCTGTTACCCGTTACTTTCAGTTACTATACTTCTATCATGTTCTGGGGGCTCGATGTTAATCAATCAACCTGTTAATAATAATATGCTGATAAGGCACCGGCAGGAGGCCCTTTGTGGTTTTGAGGCCTGCTAGTGTCGACCCTAATAGGAAAAGGGTCTTGTCTACTGATCCATGATGAGCGCACTACCCGCATGTGGGAAGCGAGTATGGGCGCCCCCCTCAATTTGATTCAATTCGCATCTCGTCCAAATCGCCTCATTTAGTTCGTGTTTTCCATTTGCCGCATGCATGTTTTTGCGAGCCCAGCGCAGGGTGGAACATTTGTAGTCGGCATATAGGGGGACACGGTCTTAGAGTGCTATGAGGGTCCCTTTTCTTTGAGGCTTGATTAGCCGTGCGCCCAAGGTGCTTTGGGCTTGATGCGAAGAAGAGTTGGGTTGTGTTGAGTACCCCGCTTGGTGGGAGGCATCCCATCTCACGGGATATTCTTACGTGTACGGCCAAATTGGTGCAACCCTGCAGGGATAAATCTTCTCGAGAAGACGTGTTTTCCGCGGTTATGGTTGACTTGGTGAAAGTACTGGCTAACAAGTACTCAGAACAACTTACACCTAACTATTGATAACTTGACTAGTAATAGACTTATTGACACAATAACTTGACCCATTATTCATTAATCCAACTGTGTGAGTTATCCTCGGATTGCTTCTTTGGATAAGGGGCGAGATCCAGGATGGGTTTGTTTGATGTTATCTTCCAGTTGGTTACTTTACGCTATCTTATCCCCTTTCTGTTAGTTGGAAGTTGTAGTTTTCTGTAGTTGGTTAGCGCAGCCAGTTGCAGCTTCTTTTATATCCCCTTTCTTCCGTTGAACCCAAGGCATCTGTGCTTGGTGTTGACGGGTTACACTTTGGTGAACTGTGAGTCTTGCTTGCCAGTACGTCTATGTACTGACCCCTTTGGGGCTGCGGTTTCCGCAGACTACGCTTACGAGGATCCCAGTGACGGCTACTACGTGGAGTTTGACGAGGCTGCTGACGAGTAGGTAGCGGACCCCCGGGCAGGATCCGAGACTACGTGGATGGGCTCCGTCTTTATTTCAGTTTCCGGCTTCTTAAGCCTATTTGGATTTGTCTGTACTCAGACCCGTTGAATGCTTCCGCTGAGATGTAATGATGTTATGTTGGGACATGTGTCCTCTGGATGATTGTATTTGCTATCTCTGCTCTAGTGAGAGCTATTTGCAACTTATTTCAATCTTTTGTGTCTTAGAGATATGTTGTGCTATCATTCTGTTACAAGCCGTTGACGTACCATGTGTGTATGGTATGAAGTACGTCAATGGTAGTGTCCTGATTTCTACGGGATAGTTTACATCGACGGTGAATAGTAAAGATTGGTTGTCACACATAAGTGTTGGCCTACTCGTAAGAGATGCGGTTGCCGGTAAGCCCCGTAATCCAATCAAAATACTGTTCAGTTCGTACGGTGAGTATCCTCTAGAAGTCCGGGTGCGACACCATTTGGGTAGAGAACGACATACTTGAGGATTATTATAGAATACTGACTAAGCAGCTATGATCATTACTGGAAGCCTTTGACTGTGATACCAATGTCCCAGTCAACTCCTACAATTATAAGGATGAGGAAACATCATGAACTACAAGGTATTAATCCTGATACTGTGGGAGTTGACACCTCATCTGACTACACCTCATGGGGACGGTAGGAGTCAGATGGGAAATTATCGTGAGGCCTTGGTAGAAGCACTAGCTACCATCCGAGAGACTAAAGCGGAGCAGCTGGTAGGTACCAATTTTACTGCCATTCCATTTAACACATTAACATCAGAATTGGCATTGGACCATTCTGTGTTAATTAAGACCAAACCAGGGATAGCCACGAGGCTATTGGATCGATATAGGCAGTTGGTGGGATCGGTGTACAACACCCATTGAGTAATAGTATAAGACAAGGAGAGTATGCTTGAACATCTTGCATACCCACACAAAGCGGAGAAGAAGGGTAAGAAGTTGGTCCAGGAGGTAGATGGACCATATTATACACCAGGAGTTGGTACATCTAAGAAGCCAACCCGGACAGAACAATCCAGGTATTCACCAACCCCAGAGCCTATCCATTATCCTATCATAGAACCAAGTAATACGGAGCCATACAACTCGTATGGAATTTTGGATGAACCTAGTGTTCTAGATCCAGATAACTCCTATGGAGTCCTAGAGTTAGATTCTTTTATGGGGAATTTTGATGGCTGGAGTTTTGATTGGTACACATGTACCAATTACTTGGGATGACTGATCGGAGGATGAGAACCAGACTAGTGTGACGGGAGTAGCGTCCTATGCGGCTGATGGGGTGAATATTATTGCCATTGACATACTTCAGACGAGGAGGAGCTGATAGAGACACAACACACACAGGAGGCACAGTTTGATCACTGCCAGTGCAGTACGTAGTACCACTTGTTTTGTAGAGGTTGGACCTTCGTAGTACATGAGTGCCGAGGAGACCACAGCTTACTTCACGAGATATCTTGGTATGTGTAGACCTTTTCTGAGTGACACCTCAGTGACTGACACTTCTACTCCGACTATGTTCCATCTAGGAGACCTTATGCCCTGAGACAATGCGCAGGACTTCACGCCATACCGGGTGGAACCATTGAATGTATTATGAGTAGCAAATTGGCAGTGATGGGGATAATGTGTGAACACTCTAGTGATGTAGTAGTTTGGTAGTTTCAGGCCATGTACCATAGATAAGTGTCAGATTGTGCGAGACACCTAGTGTACTTTGTACTACTTTATGCTTGTAACTCAGTATGGTGAGGGTATTGTAATAGACCTTATAATTATATGTATAATATGTGAAATATCTTCGGTTTGTATTTGGATTTGGATATTTTCTTATCTTGTGTGACTAGTGTTGAATGTGGAGTGAGGCTCAGAAAGCATGGGCATGGTGTAACTATGAGTTTGTTCGCTTCACGTTGCAGGACTAGGGGAATATGGAGACGGGTTGAGACGGCGAGTCTGAAATGAAGCGTTTGTAGCGCGGGAACAAGGACACATGGAGAATAGAGTTTCATGTAGTACATGGAGTTCGTCCAAGAAACCCAAAATGAGTTAATTGAGGAACTTCTAACCCATGTGGGAACTGCAAGGGTAACTGAAGGAACGTTAACTCTGTCAGATTTTCTAAAGACTAAGCCTATACCATATGTTATGACACGAGATCTGATGGATGCAGAGGACTGGTTAGTTGATAGTGAGAGGAATCTTAAGGACATTAATGCCAGTGACATGGAGAAGGTGTGTTTTGCAACACATCTTCTAAATGGACCAGCAGCAGCATGGTTGGATAATCACATGAACTTGAAGCCACCAGAGAAGGTATTCACCTGAGAGGAATTCAAGGAGAAGTTTAGGGAGTATCATATCGATGAAAGTGTTATGCAGCTGAAGTGGAGGGAGTTCGAGGATCTCCAGCAAGGAACTCACCAGATGATTTGGTACGTCAATGAATTCAGTAAGCTATCTCGTTACGCTGCTGACGAGGTGAACACTGATAAGAAGAGGGTGAAGAGGTTTCTGAGAGGATTGGATCCTTATGTTGTTATGTAGTTGAGGATGTGCAAGCAAAGTAACTTCCAAGAGTTGATGAACTCTGCAGTTACTTGGGAAAATGACTATAAGTTGTTTCACCAGAACCGACAGAAGAAAGCCAAGTTTGAGACTAAGAGGTTTCAACCAAATAGGTCTACATCTAACCTGAGCTTCAAGCCAAGGGTGTAGTCGAGAGGAGCCCCGATGAATCGTGGACCATTCAACCCAAGGAATAAGATAATATTTCATAATTGTGGTCTTTCTTGGCATGTCAAGAACAATTGGAAGAAGCCCAAGATTATCTGTTTTGGGTGTGGAAAGGAAGGACATATCAAGCCTGATTGTCCTAACAAGTCAAATGGAGGTGGATTTAATAAAGGAGGAGCATGCGGATTTTCAGCTGTAAGTGGAAGAATTGGAAGAATAACAATGGAAGAGACAGGCGCCCTTTGTAAATCTGAACTATACATCCCCGGGGGAGGCTAAAAAATCAGACATGGTGGTGCTAGGTATGCTCAATATTCTTACCCACCATGGCAAAGTTTTATTTGATACCGGTGCCACCACATCATTCATTTCCACTGATTTTGTGGACAAATATGGGATAAAATGTTCACGGTTAGAATATCGTCGTCTCGTTATGACGAATGGAGGTACGCTCTTTATTACGCATGTGAGGCCAAAACAGGTAATTATGATCTATGGTTGCACATACTATGCATATCTTTTTGTTATTCCTTTGAAGAATTTTGAAGTTGTTCTAGGAACGGATTTGATGACACACTATGGAGCTCCAATTGACTGTGAAGATAAAACGGGTTATCTTAAGAAGCCTGCAGGAGGAAGGATCACCTAACAAGAAGATAAACATACTCATGTGGAGGTTGAACTTCAATTCAAATATCTTAATGAACCTAAATTAGAGGATATACCAGTGGTAAATGAGTTTTTGGATATATTCCCAGCGGAATTACATGGAATGCCACCAGATAGAGATATAGAGTTCACCATCAACTTGATACCAGGTACATCACCTATTGCTCAAGCAACTTACAAGATGTGTCCTAAATATTCGAAAGAAATCATAGAGTAGTTAGATGAACTTGAGATCAAAGGATTCACCAGCGAAAGTGTTTCACTATGGGGATCAACAGTTATATTCGTGTACACGCGTGATAGGGGTAGAAGAATGTGTGGTGATTTCAAAAATCTGACAATGTTAACATAAAAAACAAGTAACAACTTCTAAGAATTCAAGATTTGTTTGATGAAGTCCACGGGGATGGAGTGTTCTCCGAGATTGACCTCAGGTCGGGATACCATCAGATCAAAATTAAGCCTCAATATGTACCCAATGCAACATTTGTGTCTAGGTATGGACATCATGAGTATTTGGCCGTTCCTTTTGGATTATCCAATATACCAGCTATCTTCATGAACTTGATGAACAAGATCATTATGCCATATTTGGAAAAGTTCATGATCGTATGTATAAACTACATTCTGATCTATTCCCCAAATAAAGAGGACCATGCTAATCATCTGAGAATAGCATTGCAAGTTCTCGGGGAACATCAGTTCTATGCCAAATTTAGTAAGTGCGAGTGTTGGCTGGATCAAGTAGAATTCCTTGATCATGTCATCAGGAGGGAAGGTATTGCGGTAAATCCCGACAAAGTAGAATCAATTCTGGATTGGTAAGCACCAAACAATGTCAAGTAAGTTAGAGGTTTCCTCAGAATGGCTGGTTATTAGCGAAGATTGATTGAAGGATTCTCCAAGATAGCAGGGACAATGACCAAGTTGTTAAGGAAAAATACTCCTTTCGAGTGGACAGACAACTGTGAAGCTAGTCTCCACGAATTGAAGAACCGGTTAACATCATCACTAATCTTAGCAGTGCCTGAACTAGACAAGGATTACATAGTATATTGTGATGCTTCCCAGAATGGATTACTCATGCAAGACAAGAAGGTAATAACTTATGGTTCAAGGCATCTCAAATCCCATGAAGTTAACTACCCAACTCATGATTTAGAATTGGCAATAGTTGTTTTTGCTTTGAATATATGGAGTTCATTTATCCATGGAGTAAAGTGTGAGCTATACACAGACCATAAAAGTCTCAAATATTTCTTTACTCAGAAAGAATTGAATATGGGGCAAAAAAGATGGCTAGAGTTGATTAAGGGCTCCTGAACTAGGCAAAGATTACATAGTATATTATGATGCTTCCAAGAATGGATTACTCATGCAAGACGGGAAGGTAATAGCTTATGGTAGAAGGCATCTCAAACCCCATGAAGTTAACTTCCCAATTCATGATTTAGAATTACAGTTCTGGTTTTTTCTTTGAAAATATGGAGGTCATTTATATATGGAGAAAAGTGTGAGCTACACATAGACCTTAAAAGTTTAAAATATTTCTGTAGTTAAAAAGAATTGAATATGAGGCAAAGAAGATGGCTAGAGTCGATTAAGGACTATGATATTACCATCAATTATACCCTAGGAAAATCCAATGTTGTAGCTAATGCTCTAAGCCGGAAGAGCAGTCAACCAACACATCATGAAGTTCCAAAGGAGTTGAAGCGGGAACTAAAACAATCAGAAATAGAGATACTTGATGTAAACTCTTTGTGAGGATTGTATACTATGAAGGTTATGTAAGAGAGAAAAAGTAATCTCCGGAATGATATAATCCGTCGACAAGATGAAGATCCTTTAACAAAGGAAGAAGTTTGGATAACTGAGGAAGTAAAACCCTCAACATTCAATTTAGGTGAGTGTGACTCACCATGGTGCCACAAAATGATTTGTGTACGAGATTTACCCGAGATCAAGAATTTAATACTAGGGGAAGCACATGAGACACCGTACTCCATTCATCCCAAGAGTACCAAGATGTACAAGGATCTCAAAGAGTTATTCTGTGGAATAACATGAAGAGATAGGTTGCCAAGTATGTGTTTGAATGTCACACATGTTAGAGGGTGAAGGAAGAACACAAAAGTCTAGTAGGACCATTACAACCTATAGAAATTCCAGAATGGAAGTAGGAGGAGATTGGCATGGATTTCATTATTGGTCTACCAATGACCAAGTCACATAAGGACATGATTTGGGTTATCTAGATGGATTGACCAAAAGTGCACATTTCCTAGCAGTAAATCAAAAGCATAACTCACAGAAACTAGTTGATTTTTATGTGAAGGAGATCGTCAGTAAACATGGAGTACCCAAGAGAATAGTTGCAGATAGAGGATCAGTGTTTACATCAGTATTCAGGAAGAAACTACATCAAGCTTTAGGATCACTGTTGGATTTCAATCATGCTTATCATCCACAAACCGGAGGGAAAACTGAAAGTACTAATCAAATATTGAGAGACATGCTTCGAGCATGTGCTTTAGATTTTGGTGGGTCATGGGATGAACATCTACCATTAGCGGCGTTTTGATACAACAGTAGTTATCAATTCAGCTTGAAGGCAGTACCATTTGAAGTACTCTATGGTCGGAAATGTAGATCTTGATATGTTCGTATGAAGCTAGAGGCAAATCAGAATTTGAACCAGACTATGTCAAGGACAAGAAAAATATCATTTATATCATTAGAGCTGAAAATTGCTCAGAGTCGACAGAAAAGCTATGCTGACTAGAAGAGGCGGACATGGGAACCTAAAGTAGGAGATATGGTATATCTCAGAGTCAGTCCGATGAAGGGGCTTAAGAGGTCAGAAGTAAATGGAATGTTAAGTCCTCGATACATTGGACCTTTCAAGATGCCCTCGCAGAACATGAATGTAGCTTTTAGTTTGCAGCTACGAGATAAGTGGAAGCAAGTCCATAATGTATTCCATGTATCCAAACTCTGGAAGTGTTTGAAGGAACCAGAAGAATCTGTCACGCATGATGATCGAGAGTTAGAATCAAACTTAACCTATGTTGAAAAACCAACTAAGATTTTGGAAGAAGACTGGAAATGACTCCGGAATAGGGCAATAAAGTATTGAAAAGTGCAATGGAAACGTCATCCTTAATGGGAAGCAACGTGGGAGAAGGAAGAAGAATTACGACAAGCCTACCCCAAGCTCCTCAGGTACAGTTGTTATAACTTTGGGACGAAGTTTTTGTTAAGGGGGAAAGACTATAATATCCCAGTGTTTAGGAACTAACGGACGGTCGAAATAGCAATTTGTGCATCTGCATGCATGTGTTTGAAAAACCTGAATAGTTTTTTCGCCAAATAAAACCCTAGACTAATTGGAGTACCATCATCTCCCTGACTTAGGGTTTGGAATAGAGAAGGGGAGATGGATGAATTCTTACATGACCTTTAGGTATTATCTGATTTGGGATTATTCATATCATTAGTTGAAGTAAAATACATTTGAATTTGAATTCGAATTCAAATTAAATATAAAGTAATTGAAGTAATTAGTTATTAATTAAATTAGAATCATCTAGTAATAAATTAAACCTTTATACAATTTAATCTAGATTAGAAAATTTATAAATAGAAACAATAAGGTTTATTAACATTAACATAATATTACAAAGTCATTAAAATTCTAATAAATAGAAATTAAAAGTGTTATTACAAATGAACATTTACAAAAGGAATTCCTAAACTAATTTCTTGTAGTCTTCTAGTCTTCAATTGACTGATCTATCTTTAGTTGCTCCTACAAAACAAATCAAAAATAAAAATGGAGAGGGTTAGGATTAGTACTCTCAGCCAGGCACTGAAGTGCACTTCTAATCACATCATTAAGCTTAATTAGGTTTAGTATCTGTTTAGATACGTAATATGGCCTCAGTACAACCTCACTAGAAAGTCAGCAAGAAATACAACAACCAACCAAAAAGTATGGAAAGCTCAGGATAAGACTAGGACCAACCGAGCTCATCTCCCAGCAAAATATCTTAGGCAACATATGCTTGTGTGTTGTCAAGGCTGCAACAACCAGGTAAAAGGCAAGCAACCGTAGAGTAGTAGGAGAGCACATCAATTTCATCTCCTAAACATCCTACTCGAGATCCAAGATCACGCCACCACCAGGAAACCACAAAACAACAAATAACACCACCCAAATCCCTGTTGTGAGAATATCAATTATGCGTGTGAACACACGTTCGTTGGGAGACCCCAATAAGAAGGATGAACACACGTTCGTTGGCAGCAGCAAGTTTCCCTCAGAAAGAAACCAAGGTTGAATCAACTAGTAGGAGGAAGGAGTAACTTCAGAAGGTTGATGCAGCTGAGATGGCAAGGCGCACTACGGTTTCAGCCGCAACGTGGAACCTACAAAACACAATAAAATCACTTTGCCCCAACGAAGCAGTGACGTTGTCAATCTCACCGGTTTTGTTGAACACAAAGAGGTTAAACATATGGTGTGGAAAATAGTAGGAGATCAGTATGAAAGAAGTAGTAATAGTATGAAAGCAGTGTGTGTATTATCAGTATGAGAAAATGGACCGGGGTCCACAGTTCACTAGTGGTTTTTCTTCGAGGAAGATAAATAACATGTGTGGTGAGAAAATTACAGCTGGGCAATTGAAAGAAATGAAGGCTGCACCGTAGTGCATATGCAAGACATAAACATTACTATGTGATTCATGCGGGCATTACAACAAAATACATAGACCGCCATCCAACTACATCTGTGACTAATAATCCACCCTCCGAATATCATCCGAACAAACGTTGGGTATTAAGTTGCAAGCAACAGATTATCGTAGTAAGAAAGGTGTGTAATGTAAATAATGTAAACTAGGTAAACACCGTTGTTTTCTCCCTAATGGCAATAACACATCCTCCATCCGTCATGTTTCTGTCACACGAGCACAGATGCAAAGGAGGCATGAACCCACTATCGAGCATAAGTACTCCCTCTTGGAGTTACTAGCATCTACTTGACCAGAGCATCTACTAATAACGGAGAACATGCAAGATCATAAATAACATATGCATGAAGATAACACGATAGATTGATAATCAGAAGACATAGCATTCAACATTCATCAGATCCCAGCAAACACAACATGTAGCATTACATAAAGATGATCTCGATCATGTAGGGAATCTCACGAGATCTAAACATGAGGTACAAAGTGGAGAAGAAAACCATCTAGCTACTGCTATGGACCCGTAGTCCAGGGATGAACTACTCACACATCACTTCGGAAGAGGGCATGGTGGTATAGACCCCTCCGATGAGGAATTCCCCTCCCGGGAGGGTGCCAGGGAGAGCTCCAGAACCCTCCCGATCTCGGGATGACAATGACGGTGGCCTCGGGTGTTTCTCGGTACGAAGTGGTATATTTTTATGGTTTACGTATCGTGGGGTATAAATAGGCGAAAGGGCAAAGGGGATGGTGGCCTGGGGGCCCACACCACCCCATGGTGCAAACAGGGGGGCGCACCGCCCTATGGTGTGGCCCCCCTCTGGCCCCTCTTCGAGCCTCTTTGGAACTCCGTGGAACCTTCGGGACTTTGAATTTTCCAATTCCGAGAATATTTCTAGAACAACTTTTCTGAAACTAAAAACAAAAGAAAACAGGGAACTTATTCTCTGGCATCTTGTCAATAGGTTAGTCCGGAAAATCGATAAAAATGACATGAAGTGTATATCAAACATGTAGGAAACAACAAGAAAACAACATGGAACATCAGAAATTAAGGATACGTTTATGACGTATCAAGATCCCCAAGGTTAGTTCCTACTCGTCCTCGAGTAGGTAAACGATAAAAACACATAATTTCTGATGTGACATGCTACCAACATAAACTTGATCATCAATAATGTAAAAGCATAAGTAGGCTAAGATCATAGAATCTTCAACACAAGCATGATAAATAGAATTTTAATAATAAAGCACAGCAATCACCTTGCATCATGAGAAGTAACACAAATAAAAGATCATGAATAACAATGCAACAAAAGATATATGTTTGTTTCAAGCATAGAGAAAACATGGAAAAGTGATTTTTCGCGATTCCTTAAGAGTGGGCAAAACATAAATGCCAGGACACCTTCAAAGTTCATGAGGAAGACTAGAACAAATAATTAGAGTACAAACAATAACACATCATGAATCAATTAATAATGTTTCTGGAAAAAATGCACACAAAACTCAGAATGGCAACTATGCTCTCTCAACCGTGCATAAAGTTAGAAGATGGAGGATCAACATAAAAGTAAAATAAAGGCCCTTCGCAGAGGGAAGCAGGGATCAACTCATGTGCTAGAGATTTTTATTTTATTAAACAGAAGTAGAAAAGTTTGACACTCATCCCATCCATCTTACACAAACCATGGCTAATCGAATCCTCGGGTGCCTGCCAACAATCACATACCGTGGAGGAGTGTCTATTTTTTATAGAGGTGTATGCTTATGTCAACGAATGGTATACAGAAAATACAGTACGTCACAAGATAACTAGACTTCACAAGAGCGGCTCCCATAGAAGGACGCATCTTGGTAGAAAGTCATCCCTCTTTCTCTTTTGTTTACGCAATTATGCTTTGACTAATAAATCAGGGGCAAAAATAGTGAAGAGAATTTGTTGTATTACTTTGGGGCTGGGCACCCCGCTGCCAGCTCTTCTATCAATTGGATAAGAGGATGAAGCCACTAGTATAGGGTGTGAAAGTCCAATCAACAAGTGAGATAAAGATTCTCTATTTACGTCCTCATGAGCTAAAAAAGGAGCACAAAACAGGAGTAACTTTGAAAGTTTTAAAGGTAACACATGAGAAATTTACTTTGGAGTGGCGGTTAAATACCACATGTCGGTAGGTATGGTGGACACATTTGGCATACTTTGGTTTTTGGGAGTTGGATGCACGAGTAGAGCTCATACTCAGTACAGGTGGAGGCTAGCAAAAGACTAGGTGTGACAAATCAAGAGAGCATAAGAGCCATAATCATGCATAGCGACATAAACATCATTAATCAAAGCATAAGTGGTACCACAAGTTAAAAAACCAAATAATCATAGAGGCTATAAGTGACTGGTTCATAGTCATAAACATTGTGTGATCATGCGCCAAGTCAACCAAATAAAACATTCAAAGGAGAACACCACAAATTTATGCTTCAATATGACAAGAACAACTCATGATTCTTTGAATGGCACATTAAACACTCTCAGCTATTTGAGACTAATCATGCTACTAAATAACAACTAGGATTTAGAATTAAAATAACATCTAGCATGATATGAAAAAGTCGAGCCACCGTCTCTACAAACTTCTACTTGCACCGTTATAAATTCTACTTCAAGCAACAGTATCTTTTCCCAACAAGCACCATACAAAATATGTTTTAACAAAAACACTCTAAATGATACAGCAAGAAAACATGAGAGTACTCACACAACACTACTAAAACTAACATCTCTTAATAAGAGATGCAAAGAAAACAAGAGATAAACTGGAATTTTTGCAGCAGCTAGAAAAAAACTAAGAATACAAGCATAACGAGTATTCAAACAAAAAAGTGGAGCGTGTCTATCCCAAACAAGGAATGCTAGGGTCCAACTATATTATTGCAGCAAGGAAAATAAAAGAGAATAAGAGAAAACAAAAGAAAAATAAACAGACGCTCCAAGTAAACTTCATACGATGTGACCGAATAAAAATATTGTTTCACTACATGTGACCTGATAGATTGTTGATGAAGAAGGGGATGCCTTGGGCATCCCCAAGATTAGATGCTTGACTCTTCTTAAAATATTCTTGCATGAACCATCGGGGCATCCCCCAGTTTTGATCTTGCACTCTTCTTGATCACATATATCACCCTCTTCTCTTGACCGTAGAAAACTTCCTTCACACCACACTCAAAGAGTAATTCGCATTAGAGGGTTAGTGCAACGATAAAATATCCAAGGGTTATATAAGGGCATAAGTTCTATTGATACTGTTAAACATTAGCTACAGCCACTTATGTATCCTGAAGCAAAGAAATCCGCTTGACATCGTATAAGAGCAAATCCAAGAAAAATGGCAGAATATGTCAAAACCAGAACAGTTTGTAAAGACGAAATTTTTTGGTGAACTTACGTTGCTCAGATCTAAAAACATAAAGAGCAAAAACAGTTTCGGAATTAGCTGAGTAATAAGCACAACAAATTTCAGGTCATTCTGATTTTTTCTGAGAATTATACGATTTGTTACGGTGGACACCAGAAATCTGTTTCCCGCAGAGAAATCCAAAACCAACTCCAACTCTCGTCAGAAAATTTACTTGGCACAACTAAAACATGAAAATAAGGATACAAAGGAGTTGCTACAGAAGTATACATCCCCTTTACTTAAAGAAAATAGAGAAAAACAAAGCAAAAATAAAACCATGGGTTATCTCCCAAGAAGTGCTTTTCTTTAACGCCTTTTAGCTAGGCCTAGAAAAGTTGAATCAAGTGTTTTCAAGTGAAGAAGCATCCAAATTGAGATTTGACGGTTCGTTAATATTGCATTGTATTTTATCTTAGTGAGTTTCAGAGGCTCCTCTCTTAGAACTTTTAGGCTTACTATTGTCATCAAATAAATTCTCAGGAACAATCCAATCAAAATTCTTTCCTTGGGCTTCATGCAGTGCTATCAATTTAAAGGGGATTGGTATTTTCTCCTCCTTTTCATTATTATATTCAATTTTTTCAAGATCCCCAACAATATCTACACATGAGCCTAGCATACTGAAACGATCAAAGACTTTTCTTGCTTCTATAGCAACATCTCCAAATTACATAAGCATGGTTTCTAAGATAAAGTTTTTTTTTCAATATCTTCAATATTATTCAAGTTGAGGAACATATGATGCAGTACGGGATGAAGGTTAACAAACCTACCTTCTAAAATGTGAATAAAAAAAGTTGCAGCAGTTTCATAATTTGGAGCAAGTTCTACTATGGATTTTTCCTAAAAATTATCATGCTTACTAACATGATCAAATAACTCTTTAATGGTATCCTTTCCAATTATAGAACCACTACCAACTGGAAGGTCTTTTAGGATAAACTTAGGGAACAACATGATGAAAGATAACAACAAGGTAACAAAAGTAACAACTATAATAAGAACTAATTTTTTGTTTTTTTTATAAAGAGAAGCAAACAACATAAAATAAAATAAACTAAGAAAAGAAATAAAGTAAAGAGATTCAAAGTGAGAGACTCCCCTTGCAGGTATTCTCTTCCTCCCCGGCAACGGTGCCAATAAAGTGCTTGATGCGTGTGAACACACATTCGTTCGGAGACCCTAGGAGGAAGGTATGAAGAGTGCAGCAGCAATGTTCCCTCAGAAAGAAACCAAGGTTGAATCGACCAGTAGGAGAAAGGAGTAACATAAGAAGGTTGATGCAGCTGAGATGGCAGGGCGCACTACCTGTTCAACAACAACGTGTAACCTACACAACATAATCAAATCACTTTGCCCCAACGAAGCAGTGAGGTTGTCAATCTCACAGGTTTTGCTGAACACGAAGAGGTTAAACATATGGTGTGGCAAACAGTAGGAGTACAGTATGAAAGCAGTGGTAACAGTAAGAAAGCAGTGTGATAGTAGTGTGTGTATTATCAGTATGAGAAAATGGACCGGGGTCCACAGTTCACTAGTTTTGTCCCACCAAGGATGGGCAATTGACATAAATGAAGGATGCACCGTAGTGCATATGCAATACATAAAGATTACTATGTGATTCATGCGGGCATTATAACAAAATACATAGACCGTAATCCAATTGCATCTATGACTAATAATCCACCCTCCGAATATCATTCGAACAAACAATTGGTATTAAGTTGCAAGCAACAGATTATTGCAGTAAGCAAGGTGTGTAATGTAAACAATGTAAACTAGGTAAACACCGTTGTTTTATCCCTAATGGCAAAAACACATCCTCCATCCGTCACATTTCTGTCACTCGAGCACATATGTAAAGGAGGCATGAACCCACTATCGAGCATAAATACTCCCTCTTGGAGTTACTAGCATCTACTTGGCTAGAGCGTCTACTAATAACGGAGAGCATGCAAGTTCATAAATAACATATGCATGAAGATAACATGATAGATTGATAATCAGAAGATATAGCATTCAACATTCATCAGATCCCAGCAAACACAACATGTAGCATTACATAAAGATGATCTCGATCATGCAAGGCAGCTTACGAGATCTACCGCTATGGACCCGTAGTCCAGGGATGAACTACTCACGTATCACTTCGGAGACCCCTCCAGTGATGAATTTCCCTCCCTAGAGGGGGCCGGGGAGAGCTCCAGAACCCTCCCGATATCGGGATGACGATGACGGTGGCCTCGGGTGTTTCTTGGGACGAAGTGGTATTTTTTAGGGTTGACATATCGTGATGTATAAATAGGCGAAAGGGCAATGTCGGTGGATTCCTGGGGGGCCCACCCCATGGCGCGACCAGGGGTGCCGCCTATGGTGTGGCCCCTCTGGGGCACCCCTCCGAGCCTCTTCGTGACTCCGTGGAACCTTCGGGAATTCTAGGACCTCCGGACTTCGAATTTTCCAATTCCGAGAATATTACCAGAACAACTTTTCGGAAACTTAAAACAACAGAAAATAGGGAATTGGCTCCGTGGCATCTTGTCAATAGGTTAGCCCGGAAAATGGATAAAAATGACATAAAGTGTATAGCAAACATGTAGGAAACAACATGGAACATCGGAAATTGAGAATACGTTTATGACGTATCAATCAATTGTCAATAGATCAAGACAGCAGCTAGAGCAGGCCTGAAACAAAACAACAACAAGCCCACAAGCAGACCAGGAGAAGTAGCTCAAGTGGAAGTGGATCAAGAAGCCAAGATTCATCAGGAAATCACAGCCACAACCTTAACACCTCTAAGGTGATCTCTACACACATCCTAGGAAGGGATCTTGCTAAATTATGCAGAGATAATGGGATGAGACTTATTTCCCTCAGTCCAGCATAGTGATGCTATGATAATTACATCCTAGAGAAGTTTAAATATAAAGCAAAGAATCCATTCTTAAATAAATAAGGGACTCAGCCCTTTGGATCACTGGCCAGGAGTATATTCACAAGTGTGCAACATGTTCTTATCAGGGTCTATTCTACAAACTCGAAGAGGGAAATGCTGGGCACAAACACAACTTGTTTTGCACCTCCCACACAAATTTTAGCTCAAAAAATATAGCCTAGTTTCCAAATCTCACAGAAGGAAAAGAATCACTAGGACCTATTTAGTGGCAAAGGGGAAAACCCAAAACAATATTGTAGTGGCACATTCTCTGAACAAACTCTGAGTAGCACACACAATATTGATGCCCTTTCCAATGTTTTTAATACATTTTCCAGTGTAAACATTCTAAGCAGAAAGTGGTGGTTTTCAAGATTGATTTTGAGAAAGTTTTGATACTATTGAGCACAGTGCCATCCTTCATATTTTGAGTTCTAAAGGGTTCCCACCTTTAGTCATCAAATGGGTGAAGGAAATTCTCTCTTCAGGTTCCTCCTCTGTTCTTTTAAATGGGGTTCCTGGTAAATCTTTTGTTTGTAGAAGAGAGGTCAGGCAGGGTGACCCTTTGTGACCTATTCTTTATGTTATGGGTGGAGATTGGCTTCAAAGTGTTGTTAATTTGGCTCTCAAGGGATGGAATCCTTCGTTTACCAATTCCTATTGCAGGGGATTACCCTATTGTTCAGTATGCTGATGATACTTTAGTGATCTTGCTTGCTGATCCTAATCAACTGTTGGTATTTAAGAATCTCCTTAACCTTTATGCTCAGATCATAGGTCTTAAGGTGAATTTCAACAAGTTATCAATGATACCATTATATTATCTCAGCAGGAAACTATTGATTTGGCTAATGTTTTGGACTGTAAGGTAGCTTCTATGCCATTTACCTATCTAGGCTTGCCTATGGGCACCACTAAGCCAGCAATTAAGGATTTTGCTCCTCTCATTGACAGAGTTGAGAGGAGACTTTCTGCAACTGTATCTTTCCTCTCCTATGGTGACAGTTTGGTGCTTGTGAATATAGTTCTTTCCTCTTTGCCCACTTACTATATGTGCGCACTAGTGATACCTAAAGGAGTCATTGATATTATTGATAAATCAAGGAGGAGATGTTTATGGAGGAAAGTTAAAAACAAGAAAAGAGTAAACTCTTTGGCTGTTTGGGATATGGAGTGTAAGCCAAAATGTAAAGCTGGTTTAAGAGTCATTAATCTCAAGATTCAAAACAGGGCTCTGTTGCTCAAATTTCTAGCAAAACTTTACAACTTTGTGGATATTCCTTGCGTAAATATGGTCAAGAATGCATACTACTTTCAGTAGGTTCCTCGTGCAGTTACCTCTTGTGGATCCTTCTGGTGGAAAGGTATTATGCAATTATCAGATACCTGGTGTTCATTCTCTTCTTGCACAGTGGGGAATGGATATTCTGTTCTTTACTGGAAAGATTCTTGGCTGGGACATGCTCTGTCCATGAAATTTCCAAGATTGTTCTCATTTTCTAAGGATCAGATGGCCTCAGTGAGGGATTTGAAAGTGATGACTGATCTTTCTAGGGCTTTTCACTTGCCTCTTTCAAATGAGGCTTTTCAAGAATGTGTTGATCTTCAAGGCATACTGGGAAATGTTCATGTGAATAATAATAAGGACGTTTGGTCCTGTAACTTTAATAAAGGGGTATATACTTCCAGTAAATTTTATCAGCTACAATTTGCTCTTTTGAATGATGATAAACCAGCTAAGTGGTCTGGAAATCCAAATGCATGTCAAAGCATAATGTTTTTGCATGGTCCATCCTAAATGATAGGATTAATACCAAGGATATGATTAAAAGAAGGAATTGGAAGATTGATGGGACTGAATTTTGTGTCCTCTGCAACAAACTTTGTCTTCAGGATTGGACACATTTGTTCTTCCAGTGTATTTTCAGCTCCAGTATTTGGAACTATTTGCAAATATCCTGGAGTGATAACACAGTTGTGACTAATCTTTCTATTGCCAAAAAGAACTTCAAAGGTCCTTGTTTCACTGAGATTGTGATTCTTTCCTGTTGGAACATCTGGTAACAGAGGAATGGAGTTATTTTCAAGTCTGAGAGGCATTCGTTCAAGGGCTGGAAAGTTGGATTCATGTTAGACCTCCTTATGCTTAAGCATAGGTTGAGTGCTTCTTTGGCTGCGGATTTATCATCATGGCTTAATACCCTTCATTAGTGTGTGATATATTATCTTAGTCTATCCTGCTATGTACATTTGTAAATATTTGTAAACTCTTGTGATGGCAATAAAGGGCTGTGGGGGTCTCCCCTGTAGTAGAAATGTTTCAAAAAAAATATCGATGCTCTTTCATGAGCATAGCACTCAGATTTTCTAACTAACATAAGCTCCAGGGATAACATCACTAGTGCCACTAGCTAGGTTTATTTACAGGGTAATCCTGAGCTAGCATATAGCATCAAATCATCATCAGGTAGTTCATAGCATAGGACATATTCATCTACACAGAGAGGGCTAATTTAGGGTCTAGCAGGAATGAGCACATGTTCGAAGGCCTGGCTCCAGAGAAAAGAGAGAGGGTAACATGAGAGAGAAAGAAGAGACGGGGCACATGAGAACTCGCCAAAGTGATCATTGTTGTGGTCACGGCCTAGACGTGGAAGCAGGGGTGAGGAAAAGGTCGTGGCGCTGGGTTGCATCCGGGGAAGCCATCCCGACGGCGCCAGTGACTCCATAGTAGCACAATCGTCACTAGGGCTGCACTGAGACCTCAGCACCACGACGAGACTCGGGGAAGTCCACCGGAGCAGCTGATGCGTGTGAACACATGTTCGTTGGGAGACCCCAAGAGCAAGTATGAAGAGTGCAGCAGCAAAAAAATTCCTCGGAAAGAAACCAAGGTTGAATCGACCAGTAGGTGGAAGGAGTAACTTTAGAAGGTTGATGCAGCGGAGATGGAAGGGAGCACTACCAGTTAAGCAGGAACGTGGAACCTACACAACACAATCAAATCACTTTGCCCCACTGAAGCAGTGAGGTTGTCAATCTCACCGGTTTTTCTGAACACAAAGAGGCTAAGAGTATGGTGTGGAAAACAGTAGGAGAACAGTATGAAAGCAGTGGTAATAGTATGAAAGCAGTGTGAAAGTAGTGTGTGTATTATTGATACGTCATAAACGTATCCTCAATTTCTGATGTTTCATGTTGTTTTCATGCCATATGGTACATGTTTTCCTTACACTTTATGTCATTTTTATCGATTTCCCAGGACTAACCTATTGACAAGATGCCACAGAGCTAGTTCTTGTTTTCTGCTGTTTTTAGTTTCAGAAAATATGTTCTATAAATATTCTCGAAATTGGACGATTCAAAATCCATAAGTCTTAGAAGTCCCGGAGGGTCAAGGAAGTGCCAAAGAGACCTAGAGGGGGGCCACAGGGTGGCCACACCATAGGGTGGCGGGGGTCCCCCTGGTCGCGCCACCAGGTGGTGTGGCCCCCCTGGCCACCCCCTGGCATCGCCCTTTCGCCATATATGCCCCCCGATGCATAAACCTTAAAAAATCAGCCTTTTCCACGAAAAGTTCCGTAGCTCCGCCGCTGCCGCCGACAAGTTTCAGGGACAGAAATCACCCCTGCCGAACGGGGAAGTGCCCCCAGAGCCATCTCCATCAACTCCACCCTGCCAGACTCGTGCATCAAATTCCCAAAAGCCAAAGATTTCCCATTTTATCCACCATACCTACCTACATGTGGTATTTAACCGCCACTCCAAAGTAAATTGCTCATGTGTTACCTTTAAAACTTTCAAAATTACCCCTGTTTTGTTCTCCTATTTTAGCTCATGAGGACGTAAATAAAGAATCTTTATCTCACTTGTTGATTGGACTTTCACACCATGGACTAGTGGCTTCATCCGCTTATCCAATGATAGAACAGCTGGCAGCGGGGTGCCCATCCCCAAATTAATAACAACAAATTATCTTCACTATTTTTGCCCCTGATTTATCAGTCAAAGCATAATTGTGTAAACAAAAGAGAAAGAGGGATGACCTTCTACCCAGATGCATCCTTCTATGAAGCTGCTCTTGTGAAGTCTAGTGTGCTTGTGATGTACTGTATTTCCTGTTTACCATTCGTGGACATAAGTATACGCCTCTCTTAAAATATAGACACTCCTCGACGGTATGTGATTGTTGGCAGGCACCCGAGGATTCGATTATCCATGGTTTGTGTAAGATGGATGGACATAAATATTTGTTCCGATACCCAGTCGGATGGGGAAGTGCCCCCGGAGCCATCTCCATCGACTCCATCGCCATCTTCATTGCCGTTTCAATCTCCTATGATGAGGAGGGAGTAGTTCTCCCCCGAGGTTGAGGGCTCTACCGGTAGCTATGTGTTTCTTCTCTCTCTGTCTCTCCCATGGTGTGATCTTTATGTGATCGTGAGCTTCGTAATCTAGTTGAATAAGTAGATGTTACTCTTCATCTGTTATGCTACTCAAGTGGTTTTGTCATGAGATCTCCGTAAACACTTTGATCACGGTGTAAAGGTGACATGTGTGCACCATGTGGTTTAGCATGATATTTATATCTTGTGTTGGATGACACTATGAAATTGTGGTGTTTGTCTAGTACCTTCTAGGGCGCTCATAGTGACAGCGTGGGGTTAACTAGACATGGAATGTGACTTTGAGGAGTGCTTTTTGCAGCCCTACGCAATGAATTGGTGTTTGTTATTCAAACCGAGAGTGGTTCGTTGTAGCATAGTGAAGAGACATATTTATGCATTCAATTATGTTATGATTGTTGAGAGTGTCCAATAATGAAAGTAGGATCCCTAGGCCTTGTTTCTAAGCATTGAAACACCATTTACAATCAGTTCTGTTACATGTTTGCTTGCTGCCATTTTTATTTCAGATTGCTATTGTCACTTATAATCATCCATACTCCTTATATTTTACTCTCTCTCTTTGCCTAACTAGTGCACTTATACAACCTGACAATTGTATTAGGTTTGTTTGGGACACAAGAGAATTCTTGTATCGTAATTGCAGGGTTGCTTGAGAGGGATACCTTTGACCTCTACCTCCGTGAGTTCGATAAACCTTGGGTAATCCACTTAAAGGGAACTTGCTGATGTTCTACAAACCTCTGCACTTGGAGGCCCAAACTGTCTACAAGAATAGAAGCGTGCGTAGACATCAATTATTAGTATGAGAAAATGGACCGTGGTCCGCAGTTCACTAGTGGTGTCTCTCAGTGAAAGATAAATAACATGTGTGGTGAATAAATTACAGCTGGGCAATTGACAGAAATGAAGGCTGCACCATAGTGCATATGTAAGACATAAATATTACTATGTGATTCATGCCCGCATTACAACAAAATACACAGACCATCATCCAATTGCATCTATGTATAATAATCCACCCTCCGAATATCATCCGAACAAACGTTGGGTATTAAGTTACAAGCAATAGATTATCGCAGTAGGAAAAATGTGTAATTTAAACAATGTAAACTAGGTAAACACCGTTGTTTTCTCCCTAATGGCAATAGCACATCCTCCATCCTTCACATTTCTGTCACTCGAGCAGAGATGCAAAGGAGGCATGAACCCACTATCGAGCATAAATACTCCCTCTTGGAGTTACTAGCATCTACTTTGCCAGAGCATCTACTAATAACGGAGAACATGCAAGATCATAAATAACATATTCATGAAGATAACATGATAGATTTATAATCAGAAGACATAGCATTCAACATTCATCAGATCCCAGCAAACACAACATGCTATACTGCTGTGCGCGCAAGTGCTTTATCACGAGCCTAGTCTACCAAGTTGAGTGCGTCCTGAAGTGCTTTATTTGAGTCCTCCTCTGTGTATGAGGAGATTCGAGGTACATTGTACCGTACTTCTGCTGGTATTACTACATCGGTTCCATATACCATGAAGAATGGAGTGTACTCTGTCGATCTGTTTGGTGTTGTTCTCAGGCTCGAAAGCATTGAAGACAGTTCCTTGGCCCATGCACCAGCTGCTCATTTGAGTGGTGTGAGTAGCCGTTTTTAAGTCCTGTTGTAATTAACCCGTTCGATCGTTCCACCTGCCAATTGGTTTGCGGGTGTGCAACTGATGCATATGATGTTTTATCCCTAGTTCTTTATAGTAATCTTGGAATTCTTCCACTATGAAATTTGTCCCATCGTCCGTGATGATGCTGCGTGGTACTCCAAATATGTGCACTATGTACCTTATGAATATTATTGCTGACTCTGCATCCTGTGATGTAACTGTCATATATTCAATCCATTTGGTGAATTTATTGACAGCGACGAGTAGTCGGGTATATCCGCCATTGGATGTCTGACTGAGTGGAGCAACAATGTCGATTCACCACTGCACGAAAGGCCATGCGAGTCGTATCATGTGCAGTTCTGTAGCTGGGACGTTTGGTCATGTTGCAAACATTTGACATGCCTTGCACGAAGTGGGGAGGCCCATATATCATAGAAGAAGTACTCGAGAACGACTCGTACAAGCTCAAGGACAAAAAGACTGGGATCTTCGACAAGAATCCATGGAATGTCTCGCAGCTACGTCTCTTTTATGCTTAGTTTTCTTCATAATTCAGTATAATTGGAATAATGGAGTGCGATAACCTTGGCATCATGTTTTTATGTTGGCCAAAAGAATCCGTCTCAAAAATCTTTTCAGACTATGTTTCTTCTCCCTACATGGTGTCCACCGGTACCTTGATGTATATCCAGAAGTATCCCTCTTCCCTATTCTAGGGTGACGCACCTCTGAATATGTATGATATGCCGAGCTTTTGAAATTGCCCATCATGAATTGTAAACTCCTTAGCTCTGCGCATCACTCGGCTTGCTTCTTCCTGATCTTCAGGGAGTTTATTTCGAATCATGTAATATATCAATGGCTAAATCCAGGTGGATTCTACCTGATTTACTTTCCGGAATGTCTATGGATGTGGGTTCTATTTCCTCCTCTGACTACTCTGCCTCGCCTACCTCCGAGTGCTCAGCTATTTCTGTAGCTGGTACCTCGTGCTTTATAGAGGGCTGACCAATCTCCTCGTAGAAAACATCAGGTGGTATCGGCGTTCAAGTGGACCCGATGTTTGCTAGAGCATCTTCTTCTAAATTGCTTCCTCTGCCAATGTGCTATAGTTCGCATCCGTCGAATTCACCCCCAAGTTTGTTGTATAGTTCTCTGTATGCTGCCATGTTTTCTGCTGGCGCATCTGACTCTTTCATGGTTTGATGTACCATGAGGTCCGAGTCGCCATAGATGACGAGTCGAGTAGCTCCGCAGTCATCTTCATCCTATGGACGAGTGCTTTGTACTCGGCTTCATTGTTTGATGCGCACTTGAAATTTATCCGAAGTATGTATAATAGTCTTTCACCTCTAGGGGATGTGAGTATTATTCCTTCACCCATCAAAGTATATTTTCCACCTAGTCGACATGTCCGACAATCTGGGTTGTTCCAACTCGAGCCATTATGAGACGAAATCTGGGACAACTTGTGACTTCATTGCTTTTCGTATCTCGTAGGTTAAATCCCGCAGTCCATGGTCGATCCCCCATTTGGCCATTCTTCGTGTTCCATTATAATTGTTGAATATATCTCACAGAGTTGCGCTAGACACCATGGTGATTGGGTGCTCCTGGAAGTAGTGCCTCAGCTTTTTGGCCATCATATAAACTCCATATGCCAACTTCTGGTATTGCGGGTACCGCTGCTTGGATGTTGATAGTACTTCACTGAGGTAATATACCGGGCGCTGCACCCTATAAATGGACCCTTCCTGGGGCCTTTTGACTACTATAAGCTGACCACATGTCTTGTTGCTGAAATGTACATATACATTAGCTCGTTTTCCTGAGGTGCCATTAAGACAGGTGGAGTCGAAAAGGTTATCTTGATCGCATGGAAGGCTTCCCTGGCTTCAGTTGTCCACTCAAACTTATCTGATTTCTTTAGTAGTTTGTAGAAGGGAAGTTATTTCTCTTCAATATTTGCTATGAACCTCCCGAGTGCCGTGGTTCTTCCTGCTACCTTTTGTACTCGTTTGACGTTCACTAGCTCCTTCATTGAAATAATTGCCTTGTTTTTTACTGGGTTGGCCTCTATGCCTTTTGCAGACAATAGGTACCCGAGTAAATCTCCTTGATGTACCCCAAATGTGCACTTCTTCGGATTTGGCTTGATTTGATACTCATCGAGTTCTTCAAAAGTCTTTCAAAGGTCGTCGATAAGGGTTTCTGCCTTATTTGACCTGACCAAAATGTCATCCACATAAACCTGCGCGTTTCTGCCAATTTGCGACTTTAGGCAGTTTTGCATCATGCATTGGTACGTAGCACTCACATTTTTTAACCCGAAAGGCATCATGGTGTAGAAGTACACACCAAACGGGGTGATGAACGTGGTTTTCTCCTCATCCTCTCGCTTCCTGAAGATTTGGCTGTGCCAAAGTATGCGTCGAGGAAGGAGAGCCTCTCGTAGCCTGTAGTAGAATCAATAATCCGATCAATGCGTGGAAGTGGGGACCAGACTTTGGGACATTGTTTGTTCAATGAAGTGTAGTCTATGCACATCCGTAGAATTTGAGTATTTTTCTTGGCTACTAGCACCGGATTTTAAGCGAACTTGCTATTTTAATCTCCAGAATGAATTTTGCCGCGAGTAACCTGTTGATTTCTTCTCATGTTGCTCTTTGCTTTGGTTCTGTGAAACAACGCGTAAGATGCAGTATTGGCTTTGCATCTTTGTAGATTTGAGTGATTGCTCGGCGAATTTCCTGGGTACTTCTGGCATATCCGCTGGGGCCCATGTAAATATTTTCCAGTGCTCACAGAGAAATTCGACGTGCGCGCTTACCTATGTGATAGGAAGCGTATTGGACATGAGTAATGTCTTTGTTGGATCTGTCGGGTGAGCCTGGTATGCTGTTGTGTCCTTCTTCACATAGAATTCTATTTTGGGAGTTGTTTTTTGGTTAGGGGTAGAATCAAGTAATCAGTTTTAGCTGCTATGTCTGCCAGCTCCTGCTGCATCCCAAACAATTGTGATAGTCTGTTGAATTCAACGCTGCAACTATCAGATTTCTTGTAATTTCCGCACACTATGATTACTCCCCTAGGTCCTTGAATTTTGAGCATCAGGTACGCATAGTGGGGGACCGCTATGAATCTCACGAACGATGTTCTGCCGAGTATTGTGTTGTATTGCGACGGTCACTCAATTACTTCGAAGTCGAGCTTCTCCTTCCTATAGTTGTCGTGTTCTCCACCTAGAGTGTGATTATACCCAAGGGTTTGACTGCTTTCCTGGGCACAATTCCGTGGAATGAGTTATGTGCTTGCTTCAGGTTGCTTACTGGTATGTTCCTTTCCTTCAGTGTTTCTATGTCGATGATATTGATTTCGCTTCCTCCATCCATGAACACTCGATTTAGATTATATCCCCCAATTTGAGCTTCGAGTACCAGCGCATACTTTCCTGGGAAGGGGACTCAAAGTGGGTGATCAGCTCTAGAAAATACGTTGCTTGCATCAGACCAGTTCAGGAAATTGGGTATTGCAGGGGGTGATATTTCCGCTAGGCTCACCTGCCTAGTATTGAGCTTTTGACTTATTTTGGAGGGAGCACCTTTCTGTATCATGTACACCTTTCCTTTTGGATCTGGGTACCTGTCCTCCTCTGTAACATCCCAAGTATGAAAACCACCCTAGAATGTTTGCTTCTTGCTTATTTATTGTTTTGCATCATGGCATCTTAATCATTGCATTTGTTTTCATTTTTGTTCCCATCTGTTTTCCTTTGTTTTCACAATTGATATTCAAACAATATTCAAACCTTTGTTTCATACTTGTTATGTCACAATTTTTCCAAATAAACAGTTCAATTAAAACATCCTTTTGTTTCCATGAAAATGGAAAGCTCAACTATTAAATTGTTTTTTATTTAATAACTCAATTAACTCAAATTCCATTCAAAATTCAATTACATCTTGCAAACAGCAACCATGTTGAATTTATGAGAATTACAAAACATTTTTCCACTCAATTGTTTCAAATAAACTTGAGTGTCCAAAACTAATTAAATGTTTCTTTTTAATAAATCACTTAATCTCAAAATTCATTCAAATTTCAATCAAATTACAAACAGCATTTTATTTTGAACTTTTTGGAAAACTAAACTTGGCAAGTTGTGCTGTTACATAATTAAGCAATACCAATTTTTTTCTAAAATTTTCTAACATCAAAACCTAGCCCTTTTCTTCCTATTTCATTTCAGCAAAAAAAAAGGAGAAACAGCAAAATTAAAAAGAAACGGAGGGAGTGGCCAGGCCAGTGGGAGGCCCAGCCCACCAACCAGGCCCGGTACCCTTTCGCCGTCGTCTTCCTGTACGGCAGCACATATGCCGTATCCACGTCGACGGCAGGGCACAGGGACGGCCACCGCGCGCCCCTCTCTCCTATAAAACCCTAGCTAGCCCTAGCCCTAGCCCTAGCTCGCCTCCTCTCTCCCTCTCACCGCCGCGGCGCCATTTCTTTTCTCTCCCCCCACCTCTCTTCTCTCTGCCTCTGAATCTCACCACCGCAACCCGAGCTCCACCCTCTGAAATCACGGCGATCGCCGTCGCTATGATGGCCCACCGTCCTGGCTAGCCACGGGAACGGTTTCCCCGCTGTTTCCTCTCCGTCATCGACACCACCACGAGGGCTGGGAACGCCTCCATCTCTGCCGCCGTCCTCGCAGCTGTCGCCGTCGTCCACCTCACCGTCGAGCCGCTGCTTCCTCTACAGCGACAGTGAGCACGCCATCCTCCCCCTCATGTTCCCTCTCTGCATCCTCTCACACACGCGCGCATCACCACAGCACCCCCCCCCGCAGCGAGCAACAGCACGCGGCAGCGGCTCGCCGCCGGCCACCGTTGCTCTCTGACGAAAGTTCAGAAACTGCATCTGAAAAATTCAGTTAACGCGAACGGAAGCATAACCTGTCCGCGCACCCCTTACTGTCAAAACTGAATCGCACACCGTACTGGTAGCAACACTTGCGCGCGCACCCGGGGTCGCAGGTTCGAGCCCTGCCCCCGCGGGATTTAATCCCCATTTTTGCTCGCCACGCTGGCAGGCAGGGCCCACCTGCCAGTGGCCTGTGCTGCCACGCGCGCACCCACGCGGGCCACGCTAGCCCAGGGCCCCCTCGTCAGTGGCCTGGGCTGGGCCACTGCGGGGTAGAAAAGGTTTCTGGCCTTTTTGTTTTTAACTTTAAGTCCTTTCTATTACAGATTGGTCCTTAATTTTAAAATGCTAATAACTTTTAATTTCTAAATCCAACTAATGCAAATAAAATATGTACACTGAACCAAATTAAATTATCTACCTATACAAAGCATTTGTTTTCTGTTTTGAATATTTCAAATGTATTCAAATTTCAAATTCAAACAAATCATCTTAATTTTGGTTAATTCCATAAATAATTCAAACTTAATTCAAATCACACAAATAAAATATGTTTTCCATGCCATTTTAAACCACCTTTTCAAATATAAATTTTGTTTCATGATTTGAATAATTAAAATTGCTTAAATAATTTAAACCTTGTTTAAATCTTTTAAATTTGCTAAATTCATAACTTGCTGAAATTAAATTATTTTTGAACTTATCAAATATGTTTTCAAACCAGAAAAACATAAGCTTTTCAAATATGAATTTGAATTAATGTTTTGAACAAATAAAAATTCAAATAAATTCATACTTGTTTTAAATTCATTTAAATCTTGTTTAAACTTGTTTAATTCATAACTAAATCATTGTAAGTCCTTTTTCAATAATTGAAACATGTAATCCACCTAAAATTTTATGTTCTTTTCAAATATGAACTTTGTTATCTATTTTGAACAATTTAAATTGGTGAAAACAACAAATGCTTGTGTAACACCTTTAAGGAACCAAAAAATTCCCTAACTTAATAAATGAAATTCCAAACTTGTAAACCTTATTTCAAATTGTTTCTATTGTTGTTTTCTTTCTGTTTTCTTCATCCATGCATCATGCTAATCCACTTTCACCTGTTGTTTAGTTGTAAAAAAATTATTTCAACCTTAATTCTTGGGCTTTTCCATATGCAATCCAAATTGCATGTGGGTCCATTTAATTATGTTATGTTACCATGTCAACTAGTTTATTTCTCTGCATCAACTAAATGGTCATGCATCATCCCATGATTGTGCACTATGCCATGTTATTGATTGTTTATCTCTCTGCGTTGTTTGTTTGCTTCTTCTCGAATAGACGACGACGTTGAGACAGACGATACTTACGACACCCCTTCTGAGGATCTAGCTCAGTACCAGGCTGCTGAGTTTGCAGGCAAGTATTCACTCACATGAACCACTGTGTTCCTTTCAACATTGGTTACCGATACTTTCCGTTGTCTATTCTGCTAGCCCTATGAATCGTTGCTTCTGTTACGAACCTATCACATGTTATCCTTAACCCTGATATAGCCTCACCTCCACACCTATAACCCCATTGCTTGTTGCCCGTGTCTCACTAGCATGCTTAGGGTTGTTTCTGATCGAGTCTTTTACCCGTTACTTTCTGTTACTATATTTTCTATTATGTTCTGGGGCTCGATGTTAAACAACAACCTGTTAATTTTGAGGTAATAATAATTTTGCTGATAAGGCACCGGCAGGAGGCCCGGCGTGGTTTTGAGGCCTGCTAGTGTCGACCCTAATTAGGAAAAGGGTCTTGTCTACTGATCCATGATGAGCGCACTAACCGCATGTGGGAAGCGTGTATGGGCGCCCCCCTCAATTTGATTCAATTCGCATCTCGTCCAAATCGCCACACTTAGTTCGGGCTTTCCATTTGATGCACTCATATGCAGGTACGAACCCGAGGCCAGGGTGGAACTTTTGTAGTCGGCATTTAGGGCGGCGTGGTCTTAGAGTGCTATGAGGGTCCCCTTTTCTTCGTGGGGCTCGATTAGCCGCGCACGTACAACACGTGGTGCTTTGGGCTTGATGCGAAGAAGAGTTGAGTTGTGTTGAGTGCCTCGCTTGGTGGGTTTGATTCCCATCTGGCGGGATATTCTTACGTGTACGGCCAAATTGGTGCACCCCTGCAGGGATAAATCTTCTCGAGAAGCCGTGTTTTCCGCGGTTATGGTTGACTTGGTGAAAGTACTGGCTAACAAGTACTCAGAACAACTTACACCTAACTAATGATAACTTGACTAGTAATAGCCTTATTGCCACAATAACTTGATCCATCATTAATCCAACTGTGTGAGTTATCCTCGGGTCTCCTCTTTGGATAAGGGGCGAGATCCAGGATGGGTTTGTTTGGTGGTTACTTACGATACGCTATCTTATCTCCTTCCTGTTAGCCGGCAGTTGTAGTATGTATCTGTAGTTGGTTAGTGCAGCCAGCTGCCGCATCTTTTGTATCACCCTTTCTTCCGTTGAACCCAAGCATTTGTGCTTGGTGATGACGGGTTACACTTTGGTGAACTGTGAGTCTTGCTTGCCAGTACGTTGTTGTACTGACCCCTTTGGGGCTGTGGTTTCTGCAGACTACGCTTACGAGGATCCCCGTGATGGCTACTACGTGGAGTTTGACGAGGCTGCTGACGAGTAGATAGCGGACCCGGGAAGGATCCGAGACTACGTGGATGGGCTCCGTCTTCTTTTCATTCCCGGCTTCTTAAGCCTATTTGGATTTTGTCTGTACTCAGACCTTTTGAATGCTTTCGCTGAGATGTAATGATGATATGTTGGGACATGTGTCCTCTGGATGATTGTATTTGCTATATTTTCTCTAGTGAGAGCTATTTGCAACTTATTTATATTTATTTGTGTCTTAGAGATCTGTTGTGCTATCATTTTGTTAAAAGACTTTGACGTACCATGTGTGTATGGTATGAAGTACGTCAATGGTAGTATCCTGATTTCTATGGGATGGTTTACGTAGACGATGAACAGTAGGGTTGGTTGTCACACATACGTGTGTTGGCCTACTCGTAAGAGATGCGGGTGCCGGTAAGCCCCGTAATCCAATCAACTACTGTTCAACGGAACTTCGAGTATCCTCTAGAAGTCCGGGTGCGACAAATGGTATCAGAGCCTGTCTGCCTGTAGGATCCCTTTTACTGGTCGCAGTTGAGTCTAGAAACTATTTTGTAGCTATATAGGAAAAATGAAACGTGAGAGTAGGAATTCTCCCCTTTTATTTCTTTCCCCACCCACCCTCCCTTTTCTGGTAAGGAAGTGCAGCGTTGTTTTCCCTTCTCATCTAAACTTTCAAGTTAGGTTTTCAAGAATCCTGGTTTCTCTAGGATAGTTATATCTACTAGACCATAAGAATGGAGGTGGTTGTGACATGATTTATCATGTTTCCTACTCACGATTGAGAACGGAGGCGTGTAAGCCCCGGAAGCAGATCCTCTATTCCTTAAGCAGTAGATATTGATCCTTTAGAAGCCCGGATGGGTTTTTTCGTAGTACCTCAGGAGTGTTTGGTCTCGTGTTTCCGCAATGTTGCTTCGATATCCTGTTCTTCTCAACATCCTTTTCGTCCGTTGAAACCTTGTTGTTGCTTGCCACTTCAGTTCTTCTACCGGCGCCTAATCAAAACTTCCCCGATCATCTGCAGATGGATCTCAGGTTCTACCCGCAGGTGGTTCGGATGACTCATTGTGAGAGCACCGCCGGTTATCCGGAGAGGCTGAGAGACATGGTCACTTATCTGAGGTTCCGTTGGGCACCAGAGTACCAGGTCTACGAGCAGCAGCGAGAGTTTGACCAGGCCTACTACCAGGCTATCGTCTACATTCTGTCAGCTGATGGCATGAGCGTGGTCCACCGCTACGAGGCAGTAGGTTCCACAGTGGATATGGCCGTGCAGCAGACAGCTTATGTGAGTCTCACCGTCCTTCGTGCTGACTACTGGGGGTTTGACGATTCCATCTATCACCACATCCCCCGTGGTTACATCACTTCGGAGGGAGCTCACTTCACTCTCTACGACAACTTGGATGTTTATGAGCATGATAACTCCAGGTTGCACACCACCGCACAGTTTGTGAGGCACAGTGACGCAGTTGCCCGCACACTTTCTCAGGAGTTGGCTTCAGTCAGAGAGCAGCTCTACCTCGCGTTGACTCGTCTGGCGACATACACCACAGACTTTGTTGGAGACGAGCGCTTTGCACGTTTCGAGCAGCCAGTTGGTCGTCCTCTGCCAGATGCTGGAGGTTACGAGCCGATCAGAGGTCCACTCCTCAACCTGGGTGCTGGTTACACTCGGATTCCCCGCTTTGGAGCACAGGGAGCCGATGCTATGTACTTCACCACACCGAGAGTCGGGCTCATACCACGTCAGATCTACGTGGATCGTCGTTCTACCTACTTTCGTGGGCATCCTCCTCACCGTACCTCTCGTCGTACTACTCACCGCCGTCCTGCGTGATGAGCATGGGAGTACCAATGTATCCATTCTTAGCTATGTTTAGTTATCCTTTGGCATTCGAACCATTTATGGTGTGTTGGATATTCTGATGTATTTGAACATGTGATGATGTACCTGTTGGTTATCTATTCATGCGTCGGAATAATCTCTCTTTCGGTTACCAAGTCTATCCTTTTCTGTTGTTGTGCTAAAATGCATTTCCATTCAGGATGCCGCCAACAAGGAACACCCCGCCTGAGCCACCGCCGATCACGGAGCTGTTGACTCAGATGACTCAGGTCATGACGCAGATGGCCCAGTTCCAGACTAATCAGCACAACAACCAGACCGCTCCACGAGTCAGTATCAAGGAGTTTCTGAGTCTGGTCCGGAGAGCTTTCGTGGCAACACGCGAGCCTTTGGATGCTGATGACTGGATCCGTGAGATAGCCAAGGCTCTGGACATTGCTCATGTTGCTGAGGAAGACAAGGTCAAGTATGCCTCCTATCTGCTGAAGGGTCAGGCAGCTACTTGGTGGGAGAACTACCAGACCATGAGAGTTGGATACCCAATCACCTGGGGTTGTTTCAAGGAAGCTTTCCTGAAGCACCACATTCCATATGGTCTCATGGAAAGGATGCGTGAGGAGTTTTTCTCTCTCAAGCAAGGCAAGCTGGACGTCATCGGCTATCAGAGTGAGTTCAATCGCCTCGCTCGATACGCTGGTGATGAGGTGTCCACTGAGGCTAAGAAGATGGCAAGGTTCCATAGAGCTTTTAACCCGGAACTCAAGTACGCCCTCACCAACATCAAGACCAAAGACTTCGAGGAGCTCGTTAACACCGCGCTCAATGAAGAAAATGGGCGCAAGGCGTTCGAGGAGTCTCGCAAGCACTCGCGTGAGGGTGGTTCCTCCTCCAACATGACCACCCCTCCGCAGAAGCGCCGCATCTGGGTGCCAAATGGTGCTGTCACTAGGGCTCCATATGCCCAAGCTTCTCCAGGCTTTGCTCCCCGCCCACCCAACCCAGCTCAGATGCATGGTCAGAGGTTTTCAATGGGGCAGCCAAGGCCAGATCCTCCTCGTGTCGTCACTTGCTTCAAGTGCAAGCAGACGGGGCACTACGCTGACAAGTGCACTCAGAGGCAGCTACCTCCACCACCACCTCGTCCCAACACAAACCAGGCAATGGTGCGTGTTCCCCCGGTTAAAGCCTTCAACTCCAACAACAGGCCTGTCGGGAGGACCACAAGGGTGAATCATATCAAGGTCGACAAAGCTGAGGAATCTCCTGACGTCGTTCTCGGTACATTCCCCGTAAACTCTAACCCAGCTAAAGTGTTGTTTGATACCGGAGCATCACATTCTTTCGTGTCAAAGATCTTTGCGACAGCAGTTAAACTCCCCTTTGTTGGTTTGGGTTCCCCGCTAGTAGTAAACTCCCCTGGAGCAACTATGCAAACGTCTAAGATCAGTCACGAGAATCAGATTCTAATTGGAGGCCACATATTCCTTGCTTCTCTCATACTGCTTGGCAATTCTGACATTGATGTCATTCTTGGCATGGATTGGTTGAAGGCCAATAAAGCTACGATTGACTGTGCCCAGAAGTCAATAACTCTGTTCCACCCTTCTGGCCAGATAGTCTATTCTCCAAATGAATCAAGTTCTGTTCAGCTTTACACCCTCGATGCTAAACCTCTACCTCTACTTGAAAATGTTCCGGTGGTTTGTGAATTCCCTGACGTCTTTCCAGAAGAATTGCCAGGGATGCCTCCGGACAGAGCAGTTGAGTTCGTGATCGAGCTTGAACCAGGTACTGCTCCAATCTCTAAGCATCCATACAAGATAGCTCCTCCTGAACTGAAACTGTTAAAGGAGCAAATCGATATGTACATGGAAAAAGGTTACATTCAACCTAGTTCCTCCGCTTGGGGTTGCCCAACTCTGTTCGTTGCGAAAAAGGATCACACAAAGAGACTCGTGGTTGACTATCGTCCTCTCAACGAGAAAACCATCAAAAACAAGTATCCAATTCCTCGTATCGATGATCTTTTTGATCAACTTGCTGGAGCCTAAATATTCTCCAAGTTGGACTTGAGAATGGGTTACCACCAAATAAAGATCAGAAAGGAAGATATTCCAAAAACAGCTTTCACCACTCGGTACGGTCTATATGAATACACCGTCATGTCCTTTGGTCTCACCAATGCACCGGCGACATTCTCTCGACTCATGAATTCTGTCTTCCATGAATACCTCGACAAGTTCGTTGTGGTATATCTTGATGACATTCTTGTCTACTCAAAATCCGAGGAAGAGCATGAAGAACATCTTCGTCTCACTCTCATGAAACTTCGCGAGCATCGTCTATATGCCAAGTTCTCCAAATGTGAGTTCTGGATTCCAGAAGTTGCTTACCTTGGTCATATCATCTCTGCCAAGAGCATAGCCATTGATCCAGAAAAGGTTAAAGCAATTGTTGATTGGAAACCTCCTAAGACGGTAAAGCAAGTAAGAAGTTTTCTTGGCTTGGCTAGCTATTGCCGTCATTTCGTCCAAAACTTCTCCAAGATTGCCAAACCTCTCACTGATCTCACATAGAAGGACAAGAAGTTCGTTTGATCTCCACAATGTGATGAAAGTTTCAATCTCCTGAAGACTAAACTCACTTCCACCCCAGTTCTGGTTGGCCCAGATACTACCAAACCTTTCCAGATATTCTGCGATGCATCTCTCCAAGGTCTAGGTGCAGTTCTTATGCAAGAACGTCAAGTTGTGGCTTAGGCTTCACGTCAGTTGAACGCACATGAGCAAAATTATCCCACACATGACCTAGAACTTGCAGCAGTTGGGTTTGCCCTCAAGAAATGGAGGCAATACTTGTTGGGTAATCGCACTGAAATCTTTTCCGATCATAAGAGTCTGAAATACATCTTCACTCAACCAGATCTAAACCTCAGGCAAAGGAGATGGATTGAAAAGATTAAAGACTTTGATCTCACCATTTCTTACACTCCAGGCAAGGCTAATGTTATGGCCGATGCTCTCAGTCGCAAGTCGTATTGCAATAATCTCATGATCATGGAAAGCCAACCTCCACTTCATGAAGAATTCCAGAAGCTGATCCTTGGTCTTGTTCCTCAAGGTTATCTTGCAAACTTGACAGCCAGTCCAACTCTCGAGGACAAGATTCGTTCTGAACAACTTCGTGATGCTGAAATCAAGAAGATGGTAGAACACATCAAAGTAGGCAAGGAGAAATTTAAGTCCTTCTCAATTGATGACAAAGGAACTGTGTTCTTCGAAGGACGCATTGCAGTTCCTCAAGTTCAAAGTCTCAAAGATGTCATTCTCAAGGAGGCTCATGAAACTCCTCTCTCCATACACCCTGGAAGTACAAAGATGTACCAGGATCTCAAGACGCTGTATTGGTGGCCTGGCATGAAACGTGAAATTGCTCAATACGTTTCTGAATGTGACGTTTGTCAACGTGTTAAGGCAGTCCATCAGAAAACAGCCGGTCTTCTCCAACCTCTGAAAATTCCTGAGTGGAAGTGGGACATGATTGAAATGGACTTCGTCACTGGTTTTCCAAAGTCCAAGAAGGGCAACGATGCAATCTTCGTTGTCATTGATCGTCTCACTAAGGTAGCTCACTTCTTTGCTGTCAAAGAAACAATCTCAGCTAGCCAGTTAGCAGAACTCTACACAGCAAAGATTGTTCCTCTTCATGGTGTTCCATTGGAAATAAGCTCAGACCGTGGAAGCATATTCACTTCTCATTTCTGGAAAAGCTTTCAAGAAGCATTGGGCACCAAACTTCTGTTCAGTACAGCTTATCACCCTCAGTCTCAGGGGCAAGTCGAAAGAGTCAATCAGATTCTCGAGGATATGCTCAGAGCATGTGGTCTCTCCTTTGGCATGAAATGGGAGGATTGCCTTCCATATGCTGAATTCTCCTACAACAACAGCTTCCAGGCAAGCCTAGGCATGGCACCATTTGAAACTCTCTATGGCCGCAGATGCAGGAGTCCAATCAATTGGTCTGGAGCTGGTGAACGTTCACTCTTAGGCCCTGACATTGTTAAGGAAGCCGAAGAGAAAGTTCGCATCATTCGTGACAATCTCAAGATTGCTCAGTCTCGTCAGAAAAGCTACTATGACAGCAAGCACAGGGATATGATCTATGCACCTGGTGACAAGGCATATCTCCATGTAACTCCCCTCAGAGGCACTCATCGTTTTGGTGTGAAAGGAAAGCTTGCACCAAGGTACATTGGTCCTTTCAACATTCTCTCAAGGTGTGCAGAAAATGCCTATCGTCTTGAACTTCCAGAAAAACTATCCAAGGTGCACGATGTGTTTCACGTGTCACAGCTCAAGAGGTGTTTCAAAGACCCAGATCGTGCAGTTGATCATGATTCCATTGAACTGCAAGAAGATCTATCTTATGAGGAGCACCCTGTTCGTATTCTCGATGAGACCGAGCGTAAGACTCGCAACAAGAGCACCAAGTTCTTGAAAGTGCAATGGTCGCATCATTCCGATGAAGAGGCAACGTGGGAGACCGAGGAGCATCTTCGCAAGAAGTATCCGGACCTTTTCTCTTCTCAGTAGGAATCTCGGGGCGTGATTCCTTCAAGGGGGGGCGTTTTGTAACATCCCAAGTATGAAAACCACCCTAGAATGTTTGCTTCTTGCTTATTTATTGTTTTGCATCATGGCATCTTAATCATTGCATTTGTTTTCATTTTTGTTCCCATCTGTTTTCCTTTGTTTTCACAATTGAAATTCAAACAATATTCAAACCTTTGTTTCATACTTGTTATGTTACAATTTTTCCAAATAAACAGTTCAATTAAAACATCCTTTTGTTTCCATGAAAATGGAAAGCTCAACTATTAAATTGTTCTTTTATTTAATAACTCACTTAACTCAAATTCCATTCAAAATTCAATTACATCTTCCAAACAGCAACCATGTTGAATTTATGAGAATTACAAAACATTTTTCCACTCAATTGTTTCAAATAAACTTGAGTGTCCAAAACTAATTAAATGTTTCTTTTTAATAAATCACTTAATCTCAAAATTCATTCAAATTTCAATCAAATTACAAACAGCATTTTATTTTGAACTTTTTGGAAAACTAAACTTGGCAAGTTGTGCTGTTACATAATTAGGCAATACCAAAATTTTTCTAAAATTTTCTAACATCAAAACCTAGCCCTTTTCTTCCTATTTCATTTCAGCAAAAAAAAAGGAGAAACAGCAAAATTAAAAAGAAACGGAGGGAGTGGCCAGGCCAGTGGGAGGCCCAGCCCACCAACCAGGACAGGTACCCTTTCGCCGTCGTCTTCCTGTACGGCAGCACATCTGTCGTATCCACGTCGACGGCAGGGCACAGGGACGGTCACCACGCGCCCCTCTCCCCTATAAAACCCTAGCTAGCCCTAGCCCTAGCCCTAGCTCGCCTCCTCTCTCCCTCTCACCGCCGCGGCGCCATTTCTTTTCTCTCCCCCCACCTCTCTTCTCTCTGCCTCTGAATCTCACCACCGCAACCCGAGCTCCACCCTCTGAAATCCCGGCGATCGCCGTCGCTGTGATGGCCCACCGTCCTGGCTAGCCACGGGAACGGTTTCCCCGCTGTTTCCTCTCCGTCATCGACACCACCACGAGGGCTGGGAACGCCTCCATCTCCGCCGCCGTCCTCGCAGCTGTCGCCGTCGTCCACCTCGCCGTCGAGCCGCTGCTTCCTCTACAGCGACAGTGAGCACGCCATCCTCCCCTCCTGTTCCCTCTCTGCATCCTCTCACGCACGAGCGCATCACCACAGCACCCCCCCGCAGCGAGCAACAGCACGCGGCAGCGGCTCGCCGCCGGCCACCGTTGCTCTCTGACGAAAGTTCAGAAACTGCATCTGAAAAATTCAGTTAACGCGAACGGAAGCATAACCTGTCCGCGCACCCCTTACTGCCAAAACTGAATCGCACACCGTACTGGTAGCAACACTTGCGCACGAACCCGGGGTCGCAGGTTCGAGCCCTGCCCCCGCGGGATTTAATCCCCATTTTTGCTCGCCACGCTAGCAGGCAGGGCCCACATGCCAGTGGCCTGTGCTGCCGCGCGCGCACCCACGCGAGCCACGCTGGCCCAGGGCCCCCTCGTCAGTGGCCTGGGCTGGGCCACTGCGGGGTAGAAAAGGTTTCTGGCCTTTTTGTTTTTAACTTTATGTCCTTTCTATTACAGATTGGTCCTTAATTTTAAAATGCTAATAACTTTTCATTTATAAATCCAACTAATGCAAATAAAATATGTACACTGAACCAAATTAAATTCTCTACCTATACAAAGCATTTGTTTTCTGTTTTGAATATTTCAAATGTATTCAAATTTCAAATTCAAACAAATCATCTTAATTTTGGTTAATTCCATAAATAATTCAAACTTAATTCAAATCACACAAATAAAATATGTTTTCCATGCCATTTTGAACCACCTTTTCAAATATAAATTTTGTTTCATGATTTGAATAATTAAAATTGCTCAAATAATTTAAACCTTGTTTAAATCATTTAAATTTGCTAAATTCATAACTTGCTCAAATTAAATTACTTTTGAACTTATAAAATATGTTTTCAAACCAGAAAAACATAAGCTTTTCAAATATGAATTTGCATTAATGTTTTGAACAAATAAAAATTCAAATAAATTCATACTTGTTTTAAATTCATTTAAATCTTGTTTAAACTTGTTTAATTCATAACTAAATCATTGTAAGTCCTTTTTCAATAATTGAAACATGTAATCCACCTAAACTTTTATGTTCTTTTCAAATATGAACTTTGTTATCTATTTTGAACAATTTAAATTGGTGAAAACAACAAATGCTTGTGTAACACCTTTAAGGAACCAAAAAATTCCCTAACTTAATAAATGAAATTCCAAACTTGGTATACCTTATTTAAAATTGTTTCTATTGTTGTTTTCTTTCTGTTTTCTTCATCCATGCATCATGCTAATCCACTTTCACCTGTTGTTTAGTTGTAAAACAATTATTTCAACCTTAATTCTTGGGCTTTTCCATATGCAATCCAAATTGCATGTGGGTCCATTTAATTATGTTATGTTACCATGTCAACTAGTTTATTTCTCTGCATCAATAAATGGTCATGCATCATCCCATGATTGTGCACTATGCCATGTTATTGATTGTTTATCTCTCTGCGTTGTTTGTTTGCTTCTTCTTGAATAGACGACAACGTTGAGACAGACGATACTTACGACACCCCTTCTGAGGATCTAGCTCAGTACCAGGCTGCTGAGTTTGCAGGCAAGTATTCACTCACATGAACCACTGTGTTCCTTTCAACATTGGTTACCGATACTTTCCGTTATCTATTCTGCTAGCCCTATGAATCGTTGCTTCTGTTACGAACCTATCACATGTTATCCTTAACCCTGATATAGCCTCACCTCCACACCTATAACCCCATTGCTTGTTGCCCGTGTCTCACTAGCATGCTTAGGGTTGTTTCTGCTCGAGTCTGTTACCCGTTACTTTCTGTTACTATATTTTCTATTATGTTCTGGGGCTCGATGTTAAACAACAACCTGTTAATTTTGAGGTAATAATAATTTTGCTGATAAGGCACCGGCAGGAGGCCCGGCGTGGTTTTGAGGCCTGCTAGTGTCGACCCTAATTAGGAAAAGGGTCTTGTCTACTGATCCATGATGAGCGCACTAACCGCATGTGGGAAGCGTGTATGGGCGCCCCCCTCAATTTGATTCGATTCGCATCTCGTCCAAATCGCCACACTTAGTTCGGGCTTTCCATTTGATGCACTCATATGCAGGTACGGACCCGAGGCCAGGGTGGAACTTTTGTAGTCGGCATTTAGGGCGGCGTGGTCTTAGAGTGCTATGAGGGTCCCCTTTTCTTCGTGGGGCTCGATTAGCCGCGCACGCACAACACGTGGTGCTTTGGGCTTGATGCGAAGAAGAGTTGAGTTGTGTTGAGTGCCTCGCTTGGTGGGTTTGATTCCCATCTGGCGGGATATTCTTACGTGTACGGCCAAATTGGTGCACCCCTGCAGGGATAAATCTTCTCGAGAAGCCGTGTTTTCCGCGGTTATGGTTGACTTGGTGAAAGTACTGGCTAACAAGTACTCAGAACAACTTACACCTAACTAATGATAACTTGACTAGTAATAGCCTTATTGCCACAATAACTTGATCCATCATTAATCCAACTGTGTGAGTTATCCTCGGGTTGCCTCTTTGGATAAGGGGCGAGATCCAGGATGGGTTTGTTTGGTGGTTAGTTACGATACGCTATCTTATCTCCTTCCTGTTAGCCGGAAGTTGTAGTATGTATCTGTAGTTGGTTAGTGCAGCCAGCTGCCGCATCTTTTGTATCACCCTTTCTTCCGTTGAACCCAAGCATCTGTGCTTGGTGTTGACGGGTTACACTTTGGTGAACTGTGAGTCTTGCTTGCCAGTACGTTGTTGTACTGACCCCTTTGGGGCTGTGGTTTCCGCAGACTATGCTTACGAGGATCCCCGTGATGGCTACTACGTGGAGTTTGACGAGGCTGCTGACGAGTAGATAGCGGACCCGGGCAGGATCCGAGACTACGTGGATGGGCTCCGTCTTCTTTTCATTCCCGGCTTCTTAAGCCTATTTGGATTTTGTCTGTACTCAGACCTTTTGAATGCTTCCGCTGAGATGTAATGATGATATGTTGGGACATGTGTCCTCTGGATGATTGTAATTGCTATCTCTGCTCTAGTGAGAGCTATTTGCAACTTATTTCTATTTATTTGTGTCTTAGAGATCTGTTGTGCTATCATTTTGTTAAAAGCCGTTGACATACCATGTGTGTATGGTATGAAGTACGTCAATGGTAGTATCCTGATTTCTATGGGATGGTTTACGTAGACGATGAACAGTAGGGTTGGTTGTCACACATACGTGTGTTGGCCTACTCGTAAGAGATGCGGGTGCCGGTAAGCCCCGTAATCCAATCAACTACTGTTCAACGGAACTGCGAGTATCCTCTAGAAGTCCGGGTGCGACATCCTCCGAGTAACCCACTCTATATTGATGTTGTATTATAGTAGCATGTTGTACTCGGGGTGCTCCCTGTGCTTGGGGTTGTTGCTGAGGTTGGGCGACTGCTCGTACTAGGGGCGATGGTGGCGCATCAATTACCAATGCCCCTGGGACAGCCGGGAACCCTTCCTGATGAGCTTCTCTTTGTTTTATGTATGGTGCTTCCATGAGTAGATTGAATCTGCGACCATCTTTCAATTTGTGACTGGATCTGCGGACTCCTATGTCATCGTCGTACATGTGGTTTGGAATGACCCTTCGAGTTGCTGCTCAATTGACATGGGTGGTAACACGTCTGCCCAGATCTTCCGTGGCTGCCACTCACGTTTTTGCCCGCACTCGTTCTCCTCTTCAGACGGCTGCTCGTGCCCCTGCCTGCGGTAGTCGTTGTTGTGACCACCCGATAACTCGGCTGCCACCATGACAACGTTTTGAGCGTTTAGCCACGGTTTTCGTGTTGACAAAATCAAATCTGTCACCTAATATGCCTAAAAGATGACGAATTTTTTTTTCTGTCACGCATTTGCGTTAATGCATGACGCACAATTCGTCTGTCATGCAATAGAAGATTAAATCGTCATGCATTACTGGTATGATGGAATTATTTTGGCGTGCATCAATCTCCTCATGGATTTAAATGTTACTCAAATTTCCATTTAATTCATTTATTTCGAAATAAAGAATTAGTTCGTCATCCATCTGCACCATCATGGATTTTAGTGGGAACAATATTTAATTTAAATAAAGACGATATAGGTGAGATTTGTTTTGAACTGACGATGTAGTGTTAACAAAACATAGCATTACCGCTTTCCCATAACTATGTTAATGTTAAATATTTACAAGTTTATTTTAGTGTTTTATTAGCACTTTTTCCTCTAATATTTAGGGGCAATACGTTGCGAGTTATCAGGGCTCAGGCGAGGACATAATCGATATTACAATAAAAAGCATCAACAGTTGACATATCAAATGAAGTGAACAAGCATGCATGTTATGCACATAATCTTCCAAATTTTTATTCAGGACATAATAGTACTTAGACCAAGTGGTTTCAGATAAAATTACAAGATGTTCTAGTCATCACACATACCATTACTACAAAAGTTGCAAAGCAGCACCACAAAGTTTACATCGAAGAAAATCTAAACATGATGATGTCATTGACCAAGTTAATTGATTAACTTAGTAAACAAGAGAATCATTGTGAAGCCACCTCCAAAGGTTCGCAGACATTGCAACAAAACATCATCCCATCAATATCAAGACACATGAATGGTTTCATGCATAGAAAATAAGCCTCATATAACATTGACAGTGTAAAAGAACATGCATAATCAATGTGGTTGCACACAATGGTTGGTACACAAGAAGGTAGTCTTACCTTAGTTGATGCATACGACGGTAGACACGAAGCCCTGCTTTGAGTCTATGAAGGTGAAGGCACATATTTCACCCTCCTCTTTGATACCTGCTTCTTTCATAATCTTTGCCCAATTCCTTGTCATACGGGCATCTTATTTGTTGCTTGTGAAGAACTTAACTTCAGTAGGATCAATTCCATTCGTGATAACTACAGGAAGATCCATGGGCAAATGCCGGTTCAGGTACGCCTTGCTGAACTTAACCATAAAGTACTAGAAGAGAAGTACAAAGTTAGTTGTTGAGTAGGATCAATCTCAATTAGAATTCTTAAACGAGTCCAAAATTTACCATCTTGGCCTTTCCATGTTGGACATTAGACTTTGTCATCGTGCAGACATAGAATGGTATATGTGGCTTTGTTATGGCAACTTCCCTTCGGAGATGGGCGTCTTGAACTTCTGTCATTGCCATGTTGTTTCGAAAATAGCAGTCCTTGTCAAACTCTTCATCCCCACTGATGTTGGGACCTAGAAAACAAGAAATGAAATTTTCAATGGCAATATGAAACTACATTTCAGAGTACTAAACCATTGGGTAAAGAACTGTCACCTCTAAGAGTTATCTTTTTTTGCCTAGCTTTCTTTACTGTTGTTTGATTGTCATACTCTTCTTTCACCATGACAGTAAGACCTAGAAAAGAAGAAATAAAATTTTTAGTGCTAATATTCACATGCATTTTAGAGTACAAAATCATTTGGTTAGGAATGTCACCTCCAAGAGTAAGCTTTTCTTTCCTTGCTAAATATACTTTAGACTGCTTTGTATGTGAACCATCTTCCACCATGGCTTTTCTTGATTTCCTGACTATAATTTGCTTCAGCTCACCGTCAGAGGGTATACAAATGGTTACGGCTTTCTTACCTTTTTTTTGGCCTTCTTCAATTTGTCCAGCTCAGACACAACATTATCCCTCTCGTCCAAGAGCTTTTTATACTGTTGTGGAGTTGCATGAAGCCTTTCCTCTCTGCCAGCATTTCAGACTGGAGCGTGAGGAACTCATTGAGAAGAGTGTCTCGTCTTGCGGTTATAGCGTTGAATTTTGTGATCTTCTGAGCAGTAGAGGGAAGTATCAAAGTGTTAGATAGGCCTAGAGCAACATATCACTAGAACATCATTCCTCTACTCTTTACCTCTGTTGACCGAACAGGGGTGGTGGAAGCGACCACAAATTGGCAAGCCTGGGTGGGTGACCCCTGGTTGGTACTCTTCTTGCTCTTTTGATTATCATCGGCCTTCATTGAGCAGTAGTTACAACCATGACCACAAGGTGTAGCAATCTGTAGACTTTCATCGGTTCTACAACAATTATATAACTAATTCATTCCAAACGGAGTCTAATCTGTATAATCAATGGAACTAGATCAAATCAATGGTCTAAACGAGTGGTAGGGAACTAGGGAATGACGTAGATTTTGATAAATCAGAAGGATAGGCAATGATATCGTCGGACGAACAGTGGGTACAGATTGACCTAGATTTGGATCAATCGGAAGGGTTCGAGATAGAATGCCTTAGAGGAACTTACCAAGCAGTACAAGCCGACATTCAGTGCGTCGATGGGGACGGGAAAAAGGGGAGGAATGGTAGGTCATCAGTGAGGAAGCCGGCGCTGTTCACTGCCATAGAGGGACTATGAAGCGTCTAGGGGTTATGTGCAGAGTGGTCTATTTGGGCGGTGTATGGGGAGAGTAATGGGAGAGGAGTAGCGGGATGAGCCCTGTATGACGTGTGGGTCCATACTCTGTTGTTTTAGTGCGTGATTAGGCTGACGGTTATAATTTGGCGTGAATCTGGTATATAAGCAAATAAATTGTACATGACTAATTTTGAACATGAATGTAGTATATCAAATAAACTTAATAAGACATGTTACGTTTTCAAATTGTAATTTACAAACAAATAATGTATCCACACTGCAACATGAACAATGATGTTTCCCAACGTACTGTGCAGCATCAATATGATGTGCAACAAAGATTAAATTAATAAGTTTCCAAATTGATAGATAAGATGGTGTTAATGCAGAAAAAGGTACAAATGAGTACATAATCTTAAGCCATCAAATAGGTACAAACAATATTAGTGAGTTCCAATCAAACATACAATGGACACTGTAACAGCCCAATTTTTGGAAGGCAGTAAAAACGTGTTTTCAATTACCCAAAAATCAGGGCCAACAAAAACTTTTTGATATGTTTGACTTGTGCTTGTGTTTCTTTTCTATTTGCTTGTTGATTGTGCTTTTGTTTGAGTTTGTTAACAACTAACATTAAAACCAATGATCATAACTTTCTTAAAACACAACCCTTGTGATCAAGTCATGACAAGAATGCTTATCATCTTCATCCATCACACTCTTTTGGCAAAAACCTTTTTGGAAAATGTTTTGATTTTAGAAGAAACCCAAAGGCCAAGTTTTGAGAAGACAAAGGATAATTTACAAAACTATATGAAAAGTATTTTGGAGCTAACCATCTCCAACCTATTTTCAACCAAGATGTTTTTGCAAGTATTTCAAAAACTCCTTCTCACTTCCTTCTTTTGCAAAAACAATAAGAGGGGATTATGCTACCCCTGTGTTTAACCTCAAATATATTCTTTTGGAAATAACAACTTCTGAGATGAACCTCTTTACAAAAGCCTCTTGTCATGGTATGTCTTGATCACTACCTCTATTTAACACTTGAGAAAACATCCTCAAAAATCACTTTGAAGAACTCAGTTGTTTGAGTGATCTTGTGTGTCTTATTACTTTATCTGCTTGTTGGGTGATCTTATCTTGTGTTTGCTTGAAGTATTTATTTCTGTTTGTTGATTAATGTGTTCTGTTTTAATAAAATAAAACCTAGTAATAACAAGATCAAACATATCTACCATATTCCATCTCATGTCCATATCATCTTCTGTTTTCTTAAAAATCTCCAACTTTGGAGACAGACTTCTATGCCAAATCTTGATCTATTCATCAATACATCATCATAACTCTCATTGTCTATATCTATTCTATCCATACAATATGTTATGTTGGATATTGAAACCCTTTTGTATCATCTATCAAAGTCACATTGAAGGCATTCCCAAAAATAATGATCATAACACCTTTATCATGAAGCACTTTTTCCATGTTACTCCAAATCACTCCTTATTGTTTTCAGGCCCTATGAGCCTACCCTTGTCATTTCCATGACCTATACATCACCTCTATGTGGTCCATTTATTTTTCCAATGGCCATTTAATTATTCTTCTCTCATGGTTTTTAACCTACTAAATAAACTCTTGTTTTCACCCTTTTTCCACTTGGTGTCTCAAATATTTTCAAAAGAGTTGTTTATTAAAAATCACTTTTGAGACCTATATTATGTACTCTCTCATCCCAACTCAAAAATATTGGTTTTAAAAGCACTTTACTATTTATTATTTTCCCTTTTCCAAAAGGACAGAAATGGACTTTTAAATGTTTTGTGAACAGAAGTATTTCCAAAAATCTTGGAAAAATTACCCAACATGCCTATGGTCATGTGGGACTTATTTATAGAAAAACATTTGCATGTTGTTTTGAAAATTTTGGAGAAAACATTTAAAAACAGTTTCTACCATTTTTGAGTTCCCAAAATTTTGTGAAAGAAAAGTTTTCATAAAAACTTGAGACCACCACCCCTAGACTCCATTTTTGATTCTATATCCATTGGACATAATGTTTAACTCATGTTAGTTTCAAAGTCTTGGTGAAAAGGATCAAAATCCAATTCTTTAATTTCTGGACACTACTTGGTTCATGAGCATCCTGGTCCATACACTCCTTCTCTATACCTCTCCCTGGTTCTTTGAGGTAGAAAATATCTTCCCCAACCCCATAGACAAGGTCTACAAACCCCTACCCCTCTCTCCCATCCACCAACATGAGGACAAGGATGGTGATCACTCACCATTTTCTACTCCACCCTCTCTGTCCAAACCAGAAGCATCCCTTGCGCCACCAGACCTCTCTCTCACTCGTGATCCCCTCTGGAAAGCCCCTCCCCCTCTCCTTGTCTCCATCCCCCTTGCTCATGCGCTGGCCATGACGCCCAGGACATCCCCGACACGTCGATCGCGTTCCAACGCGTGGGCAGCACACCTCACCCCCTCTTCTTGTCTACAAGCTTCACGGGACCTCCACGATCCTACCCGTGCCTCCCATTCGTCTCCTCTAGCCCTCCTTCCTCTTCTACCACCTGACGAACACCTGCGGGCGCCCCTCGTCTCCTCTCAAATCCGCTCGCCTCGAAGCTCCTAAATCAAATCCCTCTCGCCTGGAGTACCTAGTCACCTCTGTGATCTTCCTAGACACGCCCTTTGTGCCTCATTGAGCTCTAGCGAACAGGTCCATGTCCACCATTTTCGCCGGGCGCCGAGCTCCAAAGAGCATACCACCTCGAGCCCCATCCTTGCTATTTAACATGCACTACGATCCCAAATATCCTTCAATCGAACCCCTAGCTGGAAAGCCCCCTCTGATTCCTCCCTGTTCGCCCGAATCGAACGAAGCTCACCGCCGGCCATCTCCTCCTCGAGCTTCTGGTACCGGACGCCTCGCATCGCCTGGTTTCCCTCAATGATTTTCTGTGGTGCCTAATTGAGTTATTACCCTCCCCTTTTTGGAAACTATCCCTTGCAGGTGTGACCCGACGATGGCCTTGGTCGCCGGCCGCCGCACCCACGGGGAGAACTGCTCTGGCCTTCTATCTTCCAATTTGAGGACGCCAATCAGCTGGCGGAGCGATTCTAAGCCATCCAATGCCTTCCTCGTTTCCAGGTGGTGCTTGGAGCGCCCTACGGCAAACTTCCGGCAAAGATCCGCCATGGCGCCGCTGTACCCTCTGTTTCCGCCGCCAGGAAATGGTCTTCACCGGAGCGCGACGACGCGGCCCCCTCACAGCCGTTGGATCCATATCCAGCGGACCAGTTCAAATCCCAGAGCTTTGAATCACAGCCGTTGGTTCCCGATCTGACGGCCGCGTACCGCTTCGGCAGCGCGCGCACACCAGCGGGCCAGCCTGCCTCGCGCGGCCCGTTTCCCTCACAGATCCGGCCTGCTAATGTTTTTCTGCAGGAGGTTATTTCTTTTCCCTGCAGCTCTGTTTTCTGGTGTTTGTTTTAATTCGAAATAAAAATGTTAACTAGTGAATGTTGCCAAACTAAAAATCACAGTACTAGATCTACAAAATCTTAACCATATCCAACTTGTAGATCTGCATTTTGTGCAATATTTTAGGAGAACTAAAATAAATGGCAGAGGTACTCTGTTTCACCATTTAATACATAACTTGAGTTTCAAGTATCCAAATCATGTAAACTCAACTGTTATGAGTAGCTCTTGTAAGTATCTATCTGTTACAGTTGACCTTGTGTTTACTTGAGTTGTTGATTGAAAATGACATGCATGTTAGTTGTAGGCCAGAGAGCACTTCTGTGAATTGTTTAATTTGATTGGTGATGAGTTTTTAGGTGAATCCAATTGTTTTAGTTTGATAATGACTAGTATCACATTATACTATCTTTTCATGATGTTAGGAGTTACAGAATAGGATTGGTGCAATATTTCGTGTTTAGCCATTTTATGCATATTATTGCTATGCCTTTATTAAATTGTGTGTTATATTGTTTTTGTTATAAAAGTGATTCCTAGCATGTGTAAGGTATTAATACATTATTGAGATGTGTTTTGGGTGTTTCATTAGCATGACAGGGTTTGGGTGTGGAAAACCATGTTTGTTATAGTTTTATTCTCATATGGGTGTTTTTCCTAGTAATAGTAGGTTAAATTGTTGTTATTCTTCATATTGTTATGATGAATTGAATAAATTCTTTAGTATTGTTATCTATAGAATAGCTACTGTTATTTTGCATGTTATACTTTCTTGCATGATTGAATAAGGTCTAGATCATTTTGGCATGCCATGCTAGTTCTAGGTGATCTCTGCCATAGTAGTTATTTGCATGCTTAGTTTTTGATGAATTGTTTAGGTTGTTATTTTGATATTACTAGCATGTATAGGTGTTGTTTTATCTGTTATTTGGATTCTATCTTATATGTCTATCAAGTAGAATAAATCTTTTTTAGTGATCTATTATTGTTATGCATGTATGCATGTTTAAATGGCCCCTTTTGCATCTCTAGTTTTAGTAGTCTTTTGCTCCATGATTATTTCCATGTATTGAGTGATGCCATGATATGTTTGGTATTGTTTTGTCTCTGTTATTAGGTTGCTTAGCTACTGGTTATATTATTTCTCAATGGTTAGAAAAGCATGTGTTACTATGAGATTGTAATATTGCTTATTATTATTTTTCTATGTGTGTGCATGTGTTCCTAGGTTGTTCTCTTGTTATTTTGCTCATCCTCATGAATGACCAGAGAGTCATTTAACCTTATTTGAGCATGAGATGAGAGTGGCACACCCACTGGACTCATGCCATTTTGGTTGAGGATCCATAACATCAATTCTAGTGTTATTCGTGCGTATTGTCTGTGCCTGTTTTGCTTGATGGTGTGCACCCTAGTACCATTGTTTCTGAGTGTACTTGTTTGATGAAATGCTTGATGTATGTTTACTTTTTGTCAAGTGCTTGCCTTTGTTTGGTTCTGATTCGGTGTTATCCTTTTTGTGTTTACAACGTTAGATAACGAAGACGGTATTATTTCCCGGAAAGGTTTTTATTGCAACTCTTGTTTATTTCAAGAGCAAGACCAAGACCAGTGCCAAGGCAAGCCATTATAAATGCTTGTTGTTGTTTTACTTATCATTATCTATCATGCATGTTTAACTTCTGAAGTTGTCCAAAAGTTTGATTCAAAAACTATTCTTTTAAGTGGACTATACCACTATCTGTTTTATGTATCTAATCTGCTATATCCACTATATAATCTTGGTGTTACCAAGCCCTTTAGACATTTTAGTATCATAAATTAACCAACTTAAGTCCCCTAGTGGACATTTTTAACTTGATTTTTTTGGAAAGCAAAAGATTGTAAAAACCCCGAGGAAAGGTGGGACCTTGTCCGAGGGAGGTTTGTGAAGAAGGAAATGTTTTCGACTTGTTTTCCAAAAATGACACATAACCTAGTCTTCGCTGGACAACCAAGCCGTGCTCCCACATTACCCCAATATGGGAACGGGGTCTAGCTAATTGCTTGTCAGTGTTAGACCATGTCTACCTCAAAGTGCTATAGGGGTTAGAGTCCCCCGAACCGAATTGTTGCTGGGAGGGAGAAACGGGACATTCACAGTGTGGGATTAAGTTCACTACCGGTTGCAGTAATTGGGTCTCCTGCCATGGCGGGGTGTTGTCAGGGGAAACCGGATCGATACGGCTGACTCACTCGGTGTCGGGGAGAAAAAACCCAGTTGAAGAGGTAGTCATTTACTAGCACTGACATAGTGGATGGTTAGGACCAGTTATCCGATGTTTGCATACTGTCTCGGAAAGTCCGTGGTTGTTCACGGCGGATGTACTGGATCTTGTGGATTGTGTACACATCTGCAGAGTAAAACTATTCAGAATAGCCGCATCCTCAGATATGGACAGTTGAATGGCCATGTAGCTAGCATTGTGTCAATGTTTTCAAAAAGCTGAAAAGTGTTGTGGAATTGTACCTGGGAGGTACGTTGAAAGGGAATGATTGTACCTTTGAGCTACCGGATAAATGATGATATTAAAGATGTGTTTTTTTCAAGAAGTTTTGCAAAGAGAATTGTTTTCTTTATTTAGAATGCTTTATCAAAACCTTGTGGACATGCTATATCTACAAGAGAAATGAAATATCTTTTGAAGTATCTTCTTCAACAAAAAAATAACTTGTGCAACTATGATGGGTCTTAAATTCATCATGGCTAGTTGAACCTAATTAAAGCCTTCCTACCACCTATATATATGCATACTTGCATGTTTAGCTTTCATTTGGGGTGTCTTGCGGAGTACATTCAAACGTACTCACTCTGGTTTCGTCCCTGGCTATTGTCTTAGCCAGACTTTGAGCAGAAACCCGGAGAACCTGAAGAAGATGGTGTCGCTGACGGCTATGCGAACTAGAAACGTCTCCGAGTCAGTAGCCTGTAGGTAGTCAAGGCGTGACTTGGGTTTACCACGAGTGTGTTTTGCACTCTTCCGCTATTTTTAAGTGTGTGTTCCTGTCCTGCGTGGCAGTTGTTTTCAACTGAGTCAAGTGACCAGTTGTGTAAGCCGTGTATTCGTGTAGTGGATGTTGTAATCTGCAATGCCAACTCGAGTATGTTGTTCACGACTAACTGATCATGGGATCGTGAATGTATGCATACTGGAGGTCTCGGACTGCTAGTCTGGTGTCCCCCCAGAGTTGGTATCAGAGCCATCCTGACTTTAGGAGACCTTAGTTTAGCACGGACGTCAGATAGGAAATAAAACTATTTTGGTAAAAACTATATTACTACCTAAAATGTTTTATCTACGGAACCATAAACATGGTTTCCATTTTTCTCATATTTTCAAAAATTACTGCCTGGTTTACAAAACAGAAGTTTTGAAGAAAAACAAAGAAAATAGTAAACATATATTTTTTTGTCCTTTGTTTTCATGGCTCAAAATGTATTGTAAATAAATAAACATGAGTTTATAAAATTTTGGTGTTCGTTTAGAAGTATATCAAAAAGTTTTCTTCTGTTATCTTTCTATAAAACAATTACATACTTTGCGATGTCCCAAGAAGACCTTAGTGGTTAGCAACCCAAAGAAAAAGAAACTTCCTTCCGAAGACCTCAACATTGAGATGAGATAAAAAGAAGACTTGAACAACCCTTTGGTCGACCCAGCCCCATAGGAATCGATAGGCTTCGCTCAGTTGTTTTTGAGCTACCCGTTCTTCAGCGGTAATAGACGTTTGCTGGTACTAAAGGTACCTTGTTTGTTCTTCGCTTGTGCGTTGTTTGTGTGGTTTACTTTTGCGTGGTGTATTACTTGCTCTCTTGTTGTGTGTGCTTTTGAATTTGTTTTCATGTGTGTCTCACTAGCACGCCTTTTTCGGCAAAGCAAATTCACCACACTTTCATATCTTGCTTTGTTCCTGTTTGTTTGCAAAAAAATCTTTTTGCCATGTCGGCCTTAGTTATACTTTTGGTATCTCTTCAAAAGTCTGACTTAGCAAAAACCCCTTTTTAAAAGTTTTATCCCCCGTCCCCTCATGAGAAGTGCAAGGTATGGAACGCTCTCTACTTCAACCTGAGAGCCTAAGATCTCTGAAATCTTCTTCAAGACGGATAGTGGACTTCACACACCATTTTTGTGCAACTACATCAAGAAACATCAAGAAGGGAGACAAGGTCATATTCAAGCCCGAGAAGACGCGAGATGTGTCTCGCGACACTAATAGAAATTTTACTAGTCTAACACTACTAACATAACTATCTAATTTTAGACTAACATCTAACCTATGGTTCGCTTAGGGCACTAGCTAGTTTTCCTGAGGGAAAGCTAACTATGTGATCCTAAATCACCTATGAAGACGGCTGCAAATCTCCGTGAAGATCAAGACACAATGAAGTCTTCCACGACCTGCCATCGTCACCAAGCAAAAATGAGACGAAGATGAAGATAATTCCCGACAACCTACAAAGACTAATCAAAGGGGGGAAGCATCTTCACTTCAATACAGTCGACCACTCAAGAAGCAAAGAAGAATATAGGAGTTTCCTGACAGCTTTCCTAACAGTAATCGGAGAGAGTCAAGTCTACGGACCTGACGCCCTGGAGGCCAGATGGTTGCCGTGGGTAACTATCTGCGATACCCCTAAAAGGAGACCAAGTCCAGACAACGACAGAAGGTCTGCGAAGTAGCAAAATCAAGACCCTTCCTTAGCTTGTGTCGTTCCACCAACATCAACAACAAGGACATGAAGTGTCAAGTGAATATATCCATCTCCTCGACAAGCACCATTCTGACAACATCAACACCTCGAGTTCTCAGAAGACCACCTCGTCAAAGGATCTTCATTTACAAAAATTGAAGAAGCTCGGGACTATTGCTTTTAGTTACACTCTTAAGTACCCACTTACGAATCTCGGGGACGAGATTCATTTTAAGGGGGGAAGAGCTGCAACAGCCCAATTTTTGGAAGGGAGTAAAAACTTGTTTTCAATAACCCAAAAATCAGGGCCAACAAAAACTTTTTGATATGTTTGACTTGTGCTTGTGTTTCTTTTCTATTTGCTTGTTGATTGTGATTTTGTTTGACTTTGTTAACAACTAACATTAAAACCAATGATCATAACTTTCTTAAAGCACAACCCTTGTGATCAAGTCATGACAAGAATGCTTATCATCTTCATCCATCACACTCTTTTGGCAAAAACCTTTTTGGAAAATGTTTTGATTTTAGAAGAAACCAAAAGGCCAAGTTTTGAGAAGACAAAGGATAATTTACAAAACTATATGAAAAGTATTTTGGAGCTAATCATCTCCAACCTGTTTTCAACCAAGATGTTTTTGCAAGTATTTCAAAAACTCCTTCTCACTTCCTTCTTTTGCAAAAACAATAAGAGGGGATTATGCTACCCCTGTGTTTAACCTCAAATATATTATTTTGGAAATAACAACTTCTGAGATGAAACTCTTTACAAAATCCTCTTGTCATGGTATTTCTTGATCACTACCTCTATTTAACACTTGAGAAAACATCCTCAAAAATCACTTTGAAGAACTCAGTTGTTTGAGTGATCTTGTGTGTCTTATTACTTTATCTGCTTGTTGGGTGATCTTATCTTGTGTTTGCTTGAAGTATTTATTTCTGTTTGTTGATTAATGTGTGCTGTTTTAATAAAATAAAACCTAGTAATAACAAGATCAAACATATCTACCATATTCCATCTCATGTGCATATCATCTTCTGTTTTCTTAAAAATCTCCAACTTTGGAGACAGACTTCTATGCCAAATCTTGAGCTATTCATCAATACATAATCATAACTCTCATTGTCTATATCTATTCTATCCATATAATATGTTATGTTGGATATTGAAACCCTTTTGTATCATCTATCAAAGTCCTATTGAAGGCATTCCCAAAAATAATGATCATATCACCTTTATCATGAAGCACTTTTTCCATGTTACTCCAAATCACTCCATATTGTTTTCAGGCCCTATGAGCCTACCCTTGTCATCTCCATGACCTATACATCACCTCTATGTGGTCCATTTATTTTTCCAATGGCCATTTAATTATTCTTCTCTCATGGTTTTTAACCTACTCAATAAACTCCTGTTTTCACCCTTTTTCCACTTGGTGTATCAAATATTTTCGAAAGAGTTGTTTATTAAAAATCACTTTTGAGACCTATATTATGTACTCTCTCATCCCAACTCAAAAATATTGGTTTTAAAAGCATTTTACTATTTATTATTTTCCCTTTTCCAAAAGGACATAAATGGACTTTTAAATGTTTTGTGAACAAAAGTATTTCCAAAAATCTTGGAAAAATTACCCAACATGCCTATGGTCATGTGGGACTTATTTATAGAAAAACATTTGCCAGTTTTTTTGAAAATTTTGGAGAAAACATTTAAAAACAGTTTTTGCCATTTTTGAATTCCCAAAATTTTGTGAAAGAAAAGTTTTCATAAAAACTTGAGATCACCACCCCTAGACTCCATTTTTGATTCACTATCCATTGGACATAATTTTTAACTCATGTTAATTTGAAAGTCTTGGTGAAAACAATCAAAATACAATTCTTTAATTTCTGGTCACTACTTGCTTCATGAGCATCCTGGTCCATACACTCCTTCTCTATACCTCTCCCTGGTTCTTTGAGGTAGAAAATATCTTCCCCAACCCCATAGACAAGGTCTACACACCCCTACCCCTCTCTTCCATCCACCAACATGAGGACAAGGATGGTGATCACTCACCATTTTCTACTCCACCCTCTCTGTCCAAACCAGAAGCATCCCTTGCGCCACCAGACCTCTCTCCCACTCGTGATCCCCTCTGGAAAGCCCCTCCCCCTCTCCTTGTCTCCACCCCCCTTGCTCATGCGCTGGCCATGGCGCCCAGGACATCCCCGACACGTCGATCGCGTTCCAACGCGTGGGAAGCACACCTCACCCCCTCTTCTTGTCTACAAGCTTCACGGGACCTCCACGATCCTACCCGTGCCTCCCATTCGTCTCCTCTAGCCGTCCTTCCTCTTCTACCACCTAACGAACACCTGCGGGCGCCCCTCGTCTCCTCTCAAATCCGCTCGCCTTGAATCTCCTAAATCCAATCCCTCTCGCCTGGAGGACCAAGTCACCTCTGTGATCTTCCTAGACACGCCCTTTATGCCTTATTGAGCTCTAGCGAACAGGTCCATGTCCACCATTGTCACCGGGCGCCGAGCTCCAAAGAGCAGACCACCTCGAGCCCCCTCCTTGTTATCCAACATGCACCACGATCCCAAATATCCTTCAATCGAACCCCTAGCCGGAAAGCCCCCTCTAATTCCTCCCTGTTCGCCGGAATCGAACGAAGCTCACCGCCGGCCATCTCCTCCTCGAGCTTCTGGTACCGGACGCCTCGCATCGCCTCGTTTCCCTAAATGATTTTCTGTGGTGCCTAATCGAGTTATTACCCTCCCCTTTTTGGAAACTATCCCTTGCAGGTGTGACCCGACGATAGCCTTGGTCGCCGGCAGCCGCACCCACGGGGAGAACTGCTCTGGCCTTCTATCTTCCAATTTGAGGACGGAAATCAGCTGGCGGGGCGATTCTAAGCCATCCAATGCCTTCCTTGTTTTCAGGTGGTGCCGGGAGCGCCCTACGGCAAACTTCCGGCGAAGATCCGCCACGGCGCCGCCGTACCCTCTGTTTCCGCCGTCAGGAAATGGTCTTCACCGGCGCGCGACGACGCGGCCTCCTCATAGCCGTTGGATCCAGATCCAGCGGATCAGTTCAAATCCCGGCGCTTTGAATCATAGCCGTTTGTTCCCGATCTGACGGCCGCGTACCGCTTTGGCAGCGCGCGCACACCAGCGGGCCAGCCTGCCTCGCGCGGCCCGTTTCCCTCACAGATCAGCATGCTAATGTTTTTCTACAGGTGGTTATTTCTTTTCCCTGCAGCTCTGTTTTCTGGTGTTTGTTTTAATTCAAAATAAAAATGTTAACTAGCGAATTTTGCCAAACTAAAAATCACAGTACTAGATCTACAAAATCTTAACCATATCCAACTTGTAGATCTGCATTTTGTGCAATATTTTAGGAGAACTAAAATAAATGGCAGAGGTACTCTGTTTCACCATTTAATACATAACTTGAGTTTCAAGTATCCAAATCATGAAAACTCAACTGTTATGAGTAGCTCTTGTAAGTATCTATCTGTTACAGTTGACCTTGTGTTTACTTGAGTTGTTGATTGAAAATGACATGCATGTTAGTTATAGGCCAGAGAGCACTTCTGTGAATTGTTTAATTTTATTGGTGACGATTTTTGAGGTGAATCCAATTGTGTTGGTTTGATATTGACTAGGAGCACATTATACTAGATTTTCATGATGTTAGGAGTTACATAATAGGATTGGTGAAATATTTAGTGTTTAGCCATTTTCTGCATATTATTGCTATGCCTTTATTAAATTGTGTGTTATATTGTTTTTGTTATAAAAGTGATTCCTAGCATGTCTAAGGTATTAATACATTATTGAGATGTGTTTTGGGTGTTTCATTAGCATGATAGGGTTTGGGTGTGGAAAACCGTGTTTGTTATAGTTTTATTCTCATATGGGTGTTTTTCCTAGTAATAGTAGGTTAAATTGTTGTTATTCTTCATATTGGTATGAAGAATTGAATAAATTCTTTAGTATTGTTATCTATAGAATAGCTACTGTTATTTTGCATGTTAGACTTTCTTGCATGATTGAATAAGGTCTAGATCATTTTGGCATGCCATGCTAGTTCTAGGTGATTTCTGCCATAGTAGTTATTTGCATGCTTAGTTTTTGATAAATTATTTAGGTTGTTATTTTAATATTACTAGCATGTATAGGTGTTGTTTTCTCTGTTATTTGGATGCTATCTTATATGTCTATTAAGTAGAATAAATCTTGTTTAGTGATCTATTATGGTTATGCATGTATGCATGTCTAAATGGCCCCTTTTGCATCTCTAGTTTTAGTAGTCTTTTGCTCCATGATTATTTCCATGTATTGAGTGATGCCATGATATGTTTGGTATTGTTTTCTCTCTGTTATTAGGTTGCTTAGCTACTGGTTATATTATTTCTCAATGGTTAGAAAAGCATGTGTTACTCTGAGATTGTAATATTGCTTCTTATTATTTTTCTATGCGTGTGTATGTGTTCCTAGGTTGTTCTCTTGTTATTTTGCTCATCCTCATGAATGACCAGAGAGTCATTTAACCTTATTTGAGCATGAGATGAGAGTGGCACACCCACTGGACTCATGCCATTTTGGTTGAGGATCCCTAATATCAATTCTAGTGTTATTCGTGCGTATTGTCTGTGCCTGTTTTGCTTGATGGTGTGCACCCTAGTACCATTGTTTCTGAGTGTACTTGTTTGATGAAATGTTGGCTGTATGTTTACTTTTTGTCAAGTGCTTGCCTTTGTTTGCTTCTGATTGGGTGTTTTCCTTTTTGTGTTTACGATGTTAGATAACGAAGACGGTATTATTTCCCGGAAAGGTTTTTATTGCAACTCTTGTTTAATTCAAGAGCAAGACCAAGACCAGTGCCAAGGCAAGCCATTCTAAATGCTTGTTGTTGTTTTACTTATCATTATCTATCATGCATGTTTTCATTCTGAAGTTTTCCAAAAGCTTGATTCAAAAACTATTATTTTAAGTGGACTATACCACTATCTGTTTTATGTATCTAATCTGCTATATCCACTATATAATCTTGGTGTTACCAAGCCCTTTAGACATTTTAGTATCATAAATTAACCAACTTAAGTCCCCTAGTGGACATTTTTAACTTGATGTTTTTGGAAAGCAAAAGATTGGAAAAACCCCGAGGAAAGGTGGGACCTTGTCCGAGGGAGGTTTCTGAAGAAGGAAATGTTTTCGACTTGTTTTCCAAAAATGACACATAACCTAGTCTTCGCCGGACAACCAAGCCGTGCTTCCACATTACCCCAATATGGGAATGGGGTCTAGCTAATTGCTTGTCGGTGTTAGTCCGTGTCTACCTCAAAGTGCTATAGGGGTTAGAGTCCCCCGAACCGAATTGTCGCCGGGAGGGAGAAACGGGATATTCACAGTGTGGGATTAAGTTCACTACCGGTTGCAGCAATTGGGTTTCCTGCCATGGCGGTGTGTTGTTAGGGGAAACCAGATCGATACGGCTGACTCACTCGGTGCCGGGGAGAACAAACCAAGTTGAAGAGGTAGTCATTTACTAGCACTGACATAGTGGATGGTTAGGACCAGTTATCCGATGTTTTCATACTGTCTCGGACAGTCCGTGGTTTTTCACGGCGGATGTACTGGATCTTGTGGATTGTGTACACCTCTGCAGAGTAAAACTATTCAGAATAGCCGCGTCCTTGGATATGGACAGTTGAATGGCCATGTAGCTAGCATTGTGTCAATGTTTTCAAAAAGCTGAAAAGTGTTGTGGAATTGTACCTGGGAGGTACGTTGAAAGGGAATGATTGTACCTTTGAGCTACCGGATAAATGATGATATTAAAGATGTGTTTTTTTCAAGAAGTTTTGCAAAGATAAATGTTTTCTTTATTTAGAATGCTTTATCAAAACCTTGTGGACATGCTATATCTACAAGAGAAATGAAATATCTTTTGAACTATCTTCTTCAACAAAGAAAAAAACTTGTGCAACTATGATGGGTCTTCAATTCATCATGGCTAGTTGAACCCTAATTAAAGCCTTCCTACCACCTATATATATGCATACTTGCATGCTTAGCTTTCATTTGGGGTGTCTTGCGGAGTACATTCAAACGTACTCACTTTGGTTTCGTCCCTGGATATTGTCTTAGCCAGACTTTGAGCAGAAACCCGGAGAACCTGAAGAAGATGGTGTCGCTGACGGCTATGCGAACTAGAAACGTCTCCGAGTCAGTAGCCTGTAGGTAGTCAAGGCGTGACTTGGGTTTACCACGAGTGTCTTTTGCACTCTTCCGCTGTTTTTAAGTGTGTGTTCCTGCCCTGCGTGGAAGTTGTTTTCAATCGAGTCAAGTGACCAGTTGTGTAAGCCATGTATTCGTGTAGTGGATGTTGTAATCTGCAATGCCAACTCGAGTATGTTGTTCACGACTAACTGATCATGGGATCGTGAATGTATGCATACTGGAGGTCTCGGACTGCTAGTCTGGGGTCCCCACAGACATGATTAAACTTCAACTGATGACTGCCATGACTGAGCAAGAATTAATTTAAAGTCACATTCTTCATAGTCACAAGTCAGACCCTAACATCAGGCCCATAGCCAACAAATAGGCAAGGCCCCTTTTCCCCAACACACAACAGAAACATCATCTTATCACAAACTTTTAAGCTAGGTTCCTTCATCAATAATTCCTTATAGACAGTACTGCTGCAGAGACAACCATCTTCAGTAGAAATTATATATAACCCCTTCACCTTGCTAATTGCATTACTAGTTATTTTGATATGACCATTGCGAGTCATGTATTCGGGGAAATAATAGCGTAGGATTTTCTATAAGAATAATAAATATGGGGTTAAACAATAATATTTGTAACACATGACATGCATGGAACAATTTTTTTCTAATTATTACCAGGTGCTTACTGTGAGTGCCACAGTTTGTCAATTTGAGAGTATGCATCATTGCTGGAGTTGTTCCTTGTACATAATCTCCAGCACCATGCAACTCCACAAGGTCCTCAAGATTGTGGACACATTGTATTACTGTTTCCATTATCTTCCACTTGATCTTAGTACCATCACTGACACTCAGAGAGTCAACTATTTCACGATCTCTACGGGACCAATTGTAATAAGCTGCAGAAATACAATGGAAATTTTGTAATTTACAACTAGTGGCATCTTACAATTTGTATTCCAGAAATAGGTACTTAGTTACGTATACTCTTCGCATGACTGTAAGTTCCAGGCTAAGATTACCTGGATGGGTGATAGGTAGATTTACAGTGCTGATACCCGTCTGTGTACCACAGGTGACTATACTAAAATATAACTCCTACCCATCTTCGAGAGAATATATTCTAGCAAATTCTTTCCAAATTCTTCAACTAACATAGGTTATCCCAGTTTGATTGGTGACATTAACACAGAATGAGAATTCCTCTGTCATGACGAGTGATGTCGTCAAAAAAAATTGTTGGCGCCTGGCAAGCACATACTTCTAAAGAAGATATGCTCTGATGTAGCAGAGAATGACCCAGAAAAAAATCTTTTACTGTGATGCGTACAAGTTTTGAATACTAAGTATATGTGCTACTTCCAAACTTATAGATTAGATACTACTTGTGCCAACAAAAGCAGTAATGAAATTAATCATTGCAATCATTTTAAATAAATACTGATTGTGATTACAACTAGGTAGTGATATAGGCACATATCATGAGCAATCTAAAAAAAGTAATTTGTAGTGCAATATCCAAAAATAGCTACTTGCAGTACCAAAGGTAACACAGCTTTGCTGCAATGAGCTATACTGATATGAGAACTCACTCTAACTATGACAATGCCACATATATTCGTCAGAATTGCATGTAGTTACATGTCTACATCTGGACCTGCATGACTAAGAAATGAACCTAAATTTTTCTATCTAAAGTGGTAACTGGGAAACCACATATGCATGCACAATCAGCAGGACAAACAGCCTTTCTATGCAGTCTATAGTGCAAACCGACATATAAATCAATACCGACATATAAATCATAAAAGAGTAAACCATGAAATTGAGTAGTACATACGATAGATATGACCAACACATCCCAGTGCAAACCGACATATAAATCAATACCATTTAGTCAATAAGTAGAAAAAGAGATTTATTACCGTCCTGTCCTCACAATCCTCTTGGCGAGTCAGAACAAAGAAAATTTTCATCCTATTACCATGGCCGCACAATCCATTGTTGTCAAAAAATGTTGGACACTGCAATCCCATTCGCAAACAAATCAGATTACGAAATTAAACAAGAACCGGTGGATCAACAATGGGCGCCCCGTACTTACCGGATTGGTGGTCGCCATCCTGATCTACAACCGGCACAAGGATAAGGTATAGATGGATGAGGGGAGATCGAGGGCGACGGAAAACGATGGACGTCCACGACGATCTATGCTAGCTGACGGCACCGGCGAGAGATGGGCAGCGGCGCTAGACGTGGCAGTGTGAACTTTGGTAAGTCGGAATGGGTGGTGGCAGAGGGGATAAGTTACAACGTGTTCTTTTCTTTTTACTGCTACTTAAACGTTGGACCACCTGTCATTAGGTATATTGGTTTCCCTCTAAAAATGTATTTTGGTTTCTATACGACATATGAAGCACATAATTTAATTTGCACACGAAGTATTTATTTCGGAATAAAAAAAACTTCACAAGCACACACCCAAACGAGCCAATAGAAAGTTCTGCTGGGAATATCAAAATGTAAATTTCAATAATACTGTGATGAAAAGCACAAAAAACAGAGTGGTATACATATAATAAAAAAGATAGAAAATATTTGATTGGAAATATAACACACACTTAGTTCATTAGACACGGTCACATATTATTTAAACCAGAAGCCATCCTGCAAACCATGGTCACTCCCACCTGGTTGGGACAATGCCATCCACATTTTCTTGACACAGCCCTTGGTTCCGCAACTTCATCCTCGACCGCTTCTTCAGGCGACGCCGCTGCTGCCACCGCTGCTTCAACCCTTAAAATTTCAGCCTTGCGAGTCCCCCGAGATAACCCGTTCTTAATGGTAAGGATCTTAGGGAATAACTCGTAGATGTAACCATCTATTGCTGCATACTGGAGGTGCAACACGAAAAGAGGCTTCGTCTCCCAGTATTCATTGCCGCGGAATAGAAAATCAGTCTTGAAACCACCACAAGACTTATCAATGATGGTCGCTGCTAGATCTCCCATGCTATCCCTGTCAAACGGTGGATCGTTATTGAACTTATCTGCATACTTGTACATATCTTGGATGTCGACGTGGTACTTCTCTGGAATGGTGATATTGGCACGTCCAAACATAATTCTGTCATGCCTAATGTCCACGCTAGTGAAAGTGATCTCTTTGTTCTCAAAGAAATCAACCAGTTTTGGAGAAGTCTCCTTGCACCTACAAAAGATGTGAATTAACACATGTGTTCTCTTTTGGATGATGTGCAATTTGATAACTTGAACGATGAAATTGCAGAACCGTGTGGTGAAATACAATATTGTTACATCGTACACATGAAATGACTGTTTTAGCCATGTGTATAACGTGACTAGAAATATGTACCAAGATCTACTGCCAAGAAATCTATCGCGGGGTCAAACCGCGTTGAGACTAATTGTCATGCTAGTCAATCCAATATGTTTTATTTGTGCTAGATGTTGCTATGTACAGTGTGCAGCGAAAAAATGTCTCACAATTTATTAAAGCGAAAAAATGTCTCACAATTTATTAAAATCAAGAAAAGAATACAGATTAATTATTCACTGCAACTGCAATGTATGTATATAAGTTGTAGAAAAAGTAAGAAGTTAATAAGAGAGACATATAGAGCGGTGGCATGCCAGCACTACACATGCGTAATATACACATGGGTAATATGTGATTTTCACGTATACAAAATGCACTATAGTGTCATATAGGGAAAAAAATAAAGACTATAGTTCATATACGGATTTTTTTTCTTCAGTGTTAAATAAATGCACTTGATTTAAGGGAAGTGTGAAATATGTAATTCTCTCATACAACTAGTCTGCACATGCATGCACCATGTGTAAAATCCTATAGAATTTGTTTTGCAAAGTTTCTTAGATTCCATCATCGGCATTTTGAAAATAGGTTCGAGTAGATGCTACATTTCCTATGGGTACAAGTACAAAATTCGTATGGGTAAAAAATCCTATAGGAGCCAATCCTACAAATTAGATGGTGAAAAAATAAAATTTTCGCAAAGGATCAAATGTTACAAAATTTCGCAGAGGAAGTACTCATACCTGATGTAATGGAAGACAAGGACGTGCTGGTGATAGGTGATTTGGATGACGGCGATCTTCTGAGGTGGGTCTTGATTGCTTCTCTTCCTTGTGAACTCGATGTCGAGTCGTACAAACCTGCACTGCTCTCCCTTGATCCACTGTTCAAACTTCTCCAAAGTGTGATATAGAGTTTGCACCTTGTTGGTGTTCACCACATCCAATGCAGGGACATCATAGCCTTTGATGGGGTAGAATTCTATGGTGAGTTTCCCTTCATCAGTTACTGGTTCTAAAGGATCTATGGGTGATGTGTGGATGAGAAATCTGAGGCGTAAGTGGATTCAGTTGAAAAAGAATGGCAAAGAACAAACAAGAGAGGAAGAAAAATTAAGGGAAGATGAAATTGCAGTCGTAAACCATAAACGACATGCATATCTCCACAAAGAGCGGAACCACTATGTATCGACTGGAAGTAGCAGAACCTCTACGTATAACTGGTAGGTAAAGATCAAGCTTTCATTTTTTTCGTTTCTTTGCGTTCTCTGAAAAAATTGTAAAAACGGCCGGCATAGCTATCCATTCATAGCGATCGAATTTTCCAAAACTATGGATGATTCTATGATGTAACTAATACTTGTGAACGGTGAAATATTTGAAGACCCAACTTGTAAACATGGGAGCCATTGTGCACCATATTTCTTGTACTTTCCTCAGAAAAAAGGCTATTTTTTGCACTTTGAAAATGAAAAATGGCCTTCTTGTGTATCAACTTTTGGAAATGTTTATGGAATGCCAGGTGTACCATTTTTCATAGCAACTAGTAGACATAAGGATTTTTTATATCAATATTCAGTACGAGAAGCAACATAAAGTTTAAACAAGTGTATAAAAATATCAACATTTAGTACGAGAAGAAACATAATGTTTACACAAGTGCAAGAGAATAAAAAACTATCAGAACCAGCAGCGTAAAATATCTTAACAACTAGGCCAGCTTCCATGGGGTCCGGCTTAAGTGGTAAGATTGTAGTGACCTTGCAAAAGGTGACTTGTTCTCCAAACCACTCATATCTCTTTCCATGAAACCTCCCCAAGTCCTATCTATGCATCTTGATGTAACTAACAATGATGTCTCCATTGATATGAGATTGCAGGATGCGCCAGTTTGTATTCTCCAACTTGATATAAAGGACATGCGAAACCACAAAATACGTTGGTTGGTGGTTCGGGGTTACCACGGCTTCAAGAACATGGTCATGGTACTGACCAATTTTCACCCTTAGATGACTAACCACCATACGGGAGAGCCATACTCTCTTCGCTGATTTTTCATCAACTTCTGGTGAACGTGGAGGTAGTGCATCATTGGCTTCTCTAGATTCTTCTCCAGAGCCTCCATCAAGAGAAGCATAGCCTTCTGAGGCAACCAGTTCCCCATCAGATTCCTCATCTTGAACTCTCGACTCCTAACGTGCTATAAGCCAATTCATTTTTAACTAGGACATAATTTATTGCAAAAGAATTCAAATGGATAATAAATGTACAACCGATACTTCATATTCAACGAAGTTCTGTTAAATACATCCCACTTACCGAGCCCAGTATTTCATATCCAAATTAGATAATTGAAATCCATGTAAGCATGCACATGTATTTATCCTACCTAAATTTCTTGAATTTTATTTAAAAAAAGAGACGCAATGTACAACAGTAGAAATAATGTAAATATTATTGGAAACCATAAACGATGAAGCATTAACCTATTCTAGGTCACCATAAGATCATGATCAATTCAAGATTTCCCATTTGTAGAAGAATTCAAATGGGTATTAATGTACAACCTATACTTCATATTCAACGAAGTTCTGTTAAATATATCCCACATACTTAGCACAGTATTTCATATCCAAATCAGATAATTCAAATCCATGTAAGAATGCACAACTATTCATCCTTGCTAAATTCCAAGAATTTTATATAGAAACATGAGGTGCAATGTATAATTATTACAACAGGAGATCTAAACTGGCAGTAGAAATCATGTAAATATTATTTCAACCCATAAATGATGAAGCAGCAAGCTAATCTAGGTCACCATAAGAACATTATCAATTAAAGATTTCCCATAAACAAGATTCATGGACTATTTGATAGAACACTTGAGAAATAAAAGAATATAGAGGATATAATTACAAAGCATAATAGATGGGCTTGAAGTTCAAAGTTAAACTGGTTTCGATTAATGGGCTTAAAGTCTTTTAAATGGCCAAAATTAAGTAGAAAGGGAGAAAATCTGACTATTTTTGGAATACCATCAAATAGGGACTTCTCTGCGTGAAAATTAAAGGGCAACCATTTGGCAAAATATTTATTGTACTTCCTTAACAAAAAATGTCATGTTTCATAGTTTCAAAATAAAAAATGGCACTTCACAAGCTATTTTCAAGTCCCACATGTAAGCATTGTTTTCCCCCTCCAAGACACAACCACTTGCCAAATATGGGCACTACATCACAAACTATGCATATGTAATTGCCAAAACTGGGCCATTTGGCTCTAAAACCCATTCAGGTTCATAGACGATAGGCCTCCTTGTGTGCCAACTATCTGCAAAGTTTTTCAAATCTCAGTTCTATCATTTTTCCTAGAAACTAGTAGACATAACAGGGGTCCATCCGAAAGGAATTTACTTTTGGAGTTTTTTAAAAATGCCAAGATGGTTGGCCTGGCCATCCACTAGAAGGAGTGGAAGTTTCCAACATGATTGACGTTTCTATGATAAAACCAACCCTTGTGCACCTTAAAATGATTTGTCCCAAAATTGAGGAGGAAGCTAGTTCAAATTTGAACTATTTTCGATTAACCGGCTGAAAGTCAGTTAAATGGCCGACATTAGGTAGATAGGGAGTAAAATCCTACTGTTTTGGGAATACCCATCAAATAGGGACTTCTCTGCGAGAAAATTGAAGGGGGCCAATTGGCACAATATTTCTTGTACTTACTTCACTAAAAATGTCATTTTTCACAGTTTGAAAATGAAAACTTCACTTCAGAACCTAGTTTCAAATCCCAACAGGTAAGCTAGTTTCAAGTCCCAACTTGTAAGCGTTATTTTCCCCCACCAAGACACAATCACTTGGCAAATATGGGACTAGATCACAAACCATGCATAGGTAATGGCCAAAACTGGGCCATATGGCTCTAAAACCCATTCAGGTTCATAGCCGATAGGCCTCCTTGTGTGCCAACTATCTGCAAAGTTTTTCAAATCTCAGGTCTATCATCTTTCCTAGAAACTAGTAGACTATTTGGCTGAAAGTTTTAAGGGGTCAATTTTAGCTTAAAGTTTGATTAAGGGACATTTAGGTAAAAACATACTTTATGTCATGGATAATTTGCATTAGATGGATTTGTGTGGCCGGCTAGGACCAAGATCGGGCATGCAGCACATATGTTCATAACGAGCTCACAGTCGTCTGGCCTACATTATTCAAGTATGCCCATATTCCCCTACCTTTGAATTTAGTGGGAGTCAAAACAACCTGTCGCATGCATTTATGGAAATTTTAGAATGGGTCCTATATAGTGCTTGATCTGGATCTGCGAACAGGCTCATTTATTTTTCAGGTCATCTAATAATGCACACTAGGAATATACAAGACTATATGCATATCCCATGGCCATGACTTGTCCCATGTGGCCACATGCATATGTTCCAATGTTTGAATGTGGTTTAACACTCTGCTTTTTATTCTTACGAAACTATAATATTGCAGTAATTTTTTTATATACAAAAATCAACATAGCCGCAACAACAAACTAATACGATGCTCGCACAAGGAGTACTTAAACATTTATTTCAGAAATTTATTTATTTCACAAACATTTAATCCACCAGAGGATTCCTCTAGATACATAAAGACTGCTGAATGAGTCCGATTCTACTCCAACTTTCGTCTTCCCGACCTGACCATATGCCACATTGCGCCTAGGTATAACCCTCCCCAAGCAACCGACATCACCTGCCGATGAATCACGAGACGCCAGCGAGACATGGATACCATCACTAGGACCCAGATGATGCAAAAACCCCGTGATACCCCCCGAAGGGCATGCCCTTCGCATTACAGAACGACGATCCAACAGAACTCTAGCCGACCCGTACGTCTAGAAGGTGGACCACTCGCAAGTCGTACCTAGATGTAACATATGTGTGGGCACAGTCAGAAAATGTAGGACATGAGCACGTGTTCCGCCATCGGCATAGGGTACCCTTCGACTAATGGCGCCAGGAATGAGACAGTTGCACCTAGCCCCTACAGGGTGAAAATGTGAAAGGGACGAAAACCACACTATGCCCCTTCCAAAGGTTATACCGCACAAACCAAAAAAAAATGATAACACACGGAAGAACGGCCTAGCACAAACGAATGGAAGACAGGCCAACGGACAACGACACACGAGAGGGAACAGACAGTTACGCCCACGCAATGGCAGCACGAAACCTAAAACGTTAAAAGCATCCATCCAAACAATAGGTGCTCTCCCAAACGCAAGTCGGCAAGCGTGCACACCGACTAAACGCGCGCACAAAGTCTGCGTCGTGGGACCGTAGGCTGCTGGGGCCATCATTAGCAAGCGGGAGATGCGGAAAAGAACGCGTGTAGAGTTTACACGAATCCCCGTAGAAACTGTCTCATTGGTTGGAAATGGATAACCATTACCCATACCCTGCGGGTAAAACCCATATTAAGTTAAGGATATGAGACAAAAGATTACCCATGGCTATGTAAATGGGAGAATATCATACTCATCGGGTACAACATATAAAAGTACGGGGATGTATAACCCATAAACGCGTACCCATGTACCCATCTAAATTTTTGACAAGTTGGCCTCCCCTAATGTATTAACTCCCCCCAACCCCCCTAGCACACTATGCAAAAAGTGTAAATTGTAGTTATCTTATCTCAATACTTTGAAGTATGTGATGTTTACAATGTGATATATTTTATAAGTTATAATGGTCAGATGTTATTGTCTACACCAATTTTAAGCTCAATTTAATGTTTTATAATACCATTTAACCTGTCTGGTGACGGCTTGTATGGGTATGGTGACCTGTACGATTAGAGCCGACGGGTAACGGTATTTGGTGGCTCCACCCTTACCCAGACCCTGAGGTGTTATCCCTCACTCGCTCAGCTAAGCCGGCCCGGTGGCAGATATGATGCGCGCGGAGGCTCTCCCAGAAAGCGCAAATCGCTGAGGGGGCGCCTGGAGGTCTAACCATTTATACTCTTAGAAAGTTTCATGCTTTTGTGATAACTTTATATCCCGACCATTGAATTGTTCTTAAGGCTCCTCCTTGTGGCAACTCTCTTTGTGGCTGCGGCGAAAATACAAAAGCACAAAGGCCCATCACAATCAAAGATCGAATACACCGTCCTCAACATCAGCATGGAATGTTAATGTCTACACCAACATGTAGGGTGCCTCTGAAAAGGAAGGAAACTCAAACCCATCCCAAGTTTCAAGTTCGAGTCCAGTACGAAGCTGGAGGAACCTGAACCTGCTTAGTTTAGCTTAGAGTAGGAGTTTGACTTGGACATGTAATGTGTAAACCATGACTTGCACATGAATTCCAGCCTCCCATTATATTGAAAGGGAGAGGGCCCGATTATAATATAAGCACATAAATCCAATCAGTCATACCTTTACGTATAATTTTATGATGTGTCCCTTTAGTCACTGGTTTTGTTCTATTCTGTGGCTGTGTTAACCAAAGTATACACGTTCAATCGACCAACTGAGTTAGGGGCTAGCGAGTCGGACTACTTCAGCCAATCTTCAGCACAATCCTTGATGGGGTCCTTCCCGGGCGACTGGGTGTCTTGTTAGAAAAGCGTTTGCTTTTTTTTTATATTGAATCGGAAGTCCGCCTCCCGAGGAAGCCTACTGTCCATCACCTCTCGCTCGGTATAGATCACGCAGTAGTCCTATTCTTAGTTTTTATTGTTCTTTGCGGAGTTGGAGGTTATTTACTCATTTTTTGAATTGAACATTTCATACGTTAAAAGTGCCAAAAATCCTTGTTGTTCCAAAAATCCTTATTGTTCGTCTGCACGTTTTTGCCAATATGTATTGATGAAACAATAGAACATCTAAACTTAAATTTATTAATATATGCCATTCCATTCCTACATTGATAATGGAACGAAAGGGAAAGAGATCCAACAATTTATTACTTGTGACATGTTAGGAATGATCGGATCTGGATATTTATATATGTCACAGACCATTTGCAACATATTGATTTGTGTGACAGGCTATAGGCTAGGACCAAGACCGAGCAGGCAGTACCTACGTTCATTACGAGCTCACAACGGCCTGACCTACATCCTTCAAAGTATGCACCTACCCCTCATCTTTGGATTTAGTGGCAGTCTAGGTCAATTTTGTGTTTGTGAAAATTAACTATTACAATGTGGATATTTTACTGTGTTCAGGCACGCACACTGGGAGGCGTAAAGGCCATTTGAATATACTGTGGCCATGACTAGTCGCAACTGGCCACATGCATATGGTCCACTGTTCAAATGTGGTATGATGCTCCGCTTTTTATTTTTACCAACCTATAACATTACAGCGAATATTTTTATATACAACAATTAACATTTATGTCGAATGCAACACAAATCAGAATGAGAATGGCCCGGCATCGTGTGGCCTTCCCCTCGACCCCACACGAGCACCAAGTTCCAATATCTCACGTGCTCACAGCTTGGTCGAACCAGTCGATGCACAAGATGACTTGCAAGCTCCCGCCGAACAAGAAGCACTGCCATGTCATGAGGTTTTTCATGAGTAGATCCGGTCCCTCCGAAGAATGGGTTTAGAAATTGGGATATGCATAATTGATGGTAAGTTTTCTGACGCAAAAGGTTTTTTCCGAGCCCTCGCAGCTGCCGGCCTGCCACTAAAATAAAAAATATATAAGACCACATGTTGATGGTCCAAGATACTTTGCAAGATGTAGGGTAGGATGTCATCAAGCTATACATGTAGCCTCGCAACTTACATACCTACTTCCTTTCAGTCTTGGTCCAGGCCTGCTACAAAAGAAATGCGATGAATTAATTGAACAACTAAACGTCAATTTGATGGATCTATGTTATAAAGGAAATTAAATCCAATTTATTGCTACTCTCGATCCAATCTCATATCTGACCTGATCTAGATATTTATATATGTCATGGACCATTTACAGCGCATTGATTTACGTGACGGGCCATGCCGGACCAAGACCTACGAGCCCACAACGACCTGGCCTACGTCTTTCAAATTATACATCTATCATCGTATTTGGATTTAGGGGCAGTCAAGACCACGATATATATGGCTCGAAATCCAAATGTGTAACAAGGCACATTTTTCCTATATATATACGTGCAGGTGCGCCCAGACATCATAGAGCATCTATTAATTTACCTATATATATATAAGGAAAATGGTTCCAACCCATGGGTGTAACTACAACCACGTCTTATACATACTACCTAAAAAGTAGTATATATACTACCAAAACAGTAATACCTACGTCATACTACCCATACATACCCTTTGGTATGATAGATACTATCTATATCGGACTAAACACATGTGGGTGTATCAACATCCGGGAGTAACACCGGACTATATATATATATTTCTGCAATATATATATATATATATATATATATATATATATATATATATAGGACAAATTCAGGCTACTCCCGGGTGTAGCTACACCCACATGTGTTTAGTATGATGTATGTAGTATCTATCGTACCGGAGAGTATGTATATGTATATATTACTATTTCGGCAGTATATATACTACTTTTTATATAGTATGTGTAATTTTTCTTCATACTCCTTTTATATGTACGTATATACCGATATTTTGAATATATAGTGCAAACTACATGCTCAATTTTGTAATTTTCATGAAACTTGTTTTGGAGTATCTTAGATATAGTATATGAACATACTTGGACCGAAAAAGTATGACACATAACTCCGCACGGCAGTATATGAGACGTGGGTGTAGCTACACCCGGGAGTAGGAACCATTTTCCATATATATATATATATATATATATATATATATATATATATATATATATAGGAAAATGGTTCTATACACTCAGGCGTACGTACTCCCACATTCAATATACCACATACCACAATCGTTTATATCTATTTATCATTTTTAATATACTTCAATATTAAATACTAGATACCTCAAAATGAAATTTATGAAAAAATCCAACTGAATCTACATATTTAATATTATTTACTTATATACTGCTTTTCTGTAGGTAAAAATGGTATATTGAAAAAACTAAGGAGTTTGGTGATACCTTTCTAATACAACTTGCATTGAGGTATCTTAGAATAATTAATGAGGTATATGAAAAATAATAAAGAGGTATAAAACACATGTATGTGAACTATATTGCATATAAGAGTATGTACACCCAGGAGTATATAATAGGAGTCCTATATATATATATATATATATGTATATATAACCCATTGCAGAATAACTATTGTGCAACCCTCGGTGAACTTCCAATTATGAATAATGTGAACTTCTTGGAACGCTTAACGGAATTACCCATGTGATATACCGTTTGATAGGTATGGAAAATCCGCAAAACCTTTATACTTCTGCCAATTTTCAAAATTCAGCATGGATTTAAAACATTTCCAAATCTATTGTCCAATTTTGGACCTCACGAATCTATCTGTTTTCGTGCTGTATTTTGGGCGTAATTTTGAAACCTCTCATCGTACTTATGCAAACGATATACCGTTCTAAATGTATATAAATGCGCAATTTTTTTACTTCTACAAAGTTTCAATTTTTTATAGTTTTAGAGCAGATTTGAAAACAATCAATTCGGAATTTGAACATTTAGATCCAGCGAACTATTTTTTGGCAATTACTTTTAAACTCTTATCAAAACGTAAAAACTAATATGTTGTCGGAAAGGTATTTACTAGGCGCAACATTTTTGTAAACATTTTTTTTAGAATTTTGATTAATTTTGAAAATTGCAAAAACAGAGAATAGTGATGACATGGAAACAATTTAAATTGTCAAGATTGTGTTACTTGGGTGGGATGGAGCGGTATGTGGGAGTTCAATTTTACGCATATCATAGTCAATTGCATATTGAGACGGTCGATTCGGCCAGCCGGATGTCGTATCGCAGATTTCTATGCATAAAATATCCGTGCGGAAAAACAAAGCACAGTGAACTTCCTAGTGTTATAGTAGTGAACTTCTGATTTATGTGTTAGTGAATTTCCGATCGTTATTTTTTGTCTACTGAAAAATCAGAGTATAGTGAATTTCCTAATGTTATGGTTGTGAATTTATGATTCATGTGTTAATGAACTTCCGATCACGATTTTTTTATTTACCGAAAAGGTCTTTTTTTAATTGACATTTCCAAATGTTATAGTTCTGAACTTTTGATTTTTGTGTTAGAGGAATTCCGATCACAAACTCTCCTGCACGAATAGAAAAATATTAAGTGCACGATATGAACTTCACTTAAGTGTCGAAGTGAACTTCTCGGTATATATTAAATGAACTCCCTTTCGCAGTATGATAAATTTTCTATAGATGCATTGTTTTCGCAGTGGACTTTGTGTTGTGAACTTCCATTTTAATACAAAGTGGGAACTTCAATTTTAATACAAAGTGAACTACGCACGTTTCAACTTCTGTTTAATATGACATAGATTCATGGTGTGAACCTTTGTGAACACAATATTAATGTCGCGGGTAGAACTCCCGTTTAGTACGAAGTGGACTTCGCGAGTTTGAACTCCCGCTTAATAAGAAATGAATACGTGGTCTGAACTTCTGTTTTAACACAAAGTGAACTTTGCTGGTTTGAACTCCCGCTTAATAAGAAATTACTACGTGGTCTGAACTTCTATTTCAACACAAAGTGAATTCTGAGGTGAACTCCCGTTTAATACGAAGTGAACTTTGGAGGTTTGAACTCCCATTTAATGTGAAGTAAACTTCACGTTGTGAAATTTCATTTTAACACATAGTGAACTTCCGTTTTAACGCAATGTCAACTTTAATGTTTTTTGTCCTAGATTTATCATGACACCAAATGGACTTTTTTTAATAATTTCACAATTATATTTATTTGATGGACCATATTTCCAACTAGTATTATGGCTCCGACCTTCTAATTATCTCCGTTTTTTTGATTTTGTAAGAAATTTTTTCTATCTGAAATAACTTTTTTTACTTTTGAAATTTTGAGAATCTGAGAAATAGCTCATTGGATAAACGCCGGTGCAATCGAGTTGGAAATTTTCTCTATTTTTTAATATATTAAACTTTTTTTGGAGTTAGTATGGAAAAGTTACGGCCGTTTTACTATTTTTTCATACAATGTCAAAATGCATGTTTTTTATTTTTCCTAACAACTAGACCCCAAACCCAAGCTACATGTGAAAGGATTTTATTTTTTGAAGTTTCTACTATTTTCTTTTATTTTGTACAAAACTGAAAAGGCGATTCTCCCAGGGGTGCGTGGAGTGAAAAGTCCCTAGTGAACTTCCCTTTCCGAACAATGTGAATATCCCATTACGAAAAAAATGTGAATTTCTGGAGCTGGGCACTCCGACTTATAGGCCATGGATTCCTTGGGTACAGAGGAGTGCAGGAACTGATGGACCGCGGCGGCACGTTCGTGGTGTAGGGCCAGACGGATGGCGGCGCGTGGAGGGACGATGGCGGGGTGGCGTGCAGACGTACAGCGACGTGCAGACGGATCGGGTGCTTGGAGAAGAAGGTGGTTGGGTTGGGTATGGTTTAGGATTAGAAGGTCTTTAAGTGGGAGGGGGTTGCATAATAGCTATTTTAGAACTCTTAAGGGGGTTGTAGAGTAGTCCCGTCCTAAATATATTCATGCTACTACCGAGTGTAGCTACTCCCACATGTGTTTTAGTATGATGTATGTAGTATCTATCATACCGGAGAGTAAGTACATGTTGTATGAAGTATATATTAAAATATCGGTGGTATATATACTACTTTCTAGGTAGTATGTACATTTTTTTACATACTCCTTTTATACGTACCGATATAACTGTATTTTTTATATATAGTGCCACATGTTTACGTTCATTTTTTCACGTAACTTGTCTTGGAGTATCTTAGATATAATATATGAACATATTCAAATCGATAAAATTGTCTATATACTTTCTTATACCAGTATGTAAGACATGGGTGTGGATACACCCGAGGGTAGGAACCATTTTTACTATATACTCTTCGGTATGATAGATACTTCCTAAATCGTATTAAAAATATGTGGGTGTAACTACACCCGAAATTAGTATGAACATGTCATATATATATACATATACATAGGGTAGGACTATTCTACAACACCCACCTAAGTGATTCTACAACACCAACCAAAAGACCTTCTAAGCCCGGTCTGACCTACCTAAACACCTTCTAAACCCGACAAACAACTCCCCAACCGAACCAGCAAAAAAAAGAACCCGCAAATCCTCCCTGATTAAACCACGATCCCACAAGCACCACCTCCACCGGATCGATCCCGTCCCCTATAGCCACCTACGCCTCCATCCCGGTGGCCACCCCTCCCTGCCACCTTCTCCGTCCTAGGTCGATGTCGCATGTCGCCTAGCGCCGCCCCTCCACCACCACCGCACCTCCACCAGCGCGTGCCCGGCCGCCAACCCCGAACAACTCCACCGAATCTTGCCACCATCGCGCCGCCTCGCCGCCATCTCCGTGTGCAAACTCATCTCCGTCCCGGCTTGCCACCCCCGCATCCGCCCCCACACGCTGCCCCGCCTCAGACCCAGAGCGTCCCTGGCTCCACTCCAGCGCGCCGCCCCTCGTCTCCCCGGTATTCACCGACCGCCGCTACCCGTCCTCTGCGGCGCCGGCCCATGTATCCAACCTCCTTCGCGCCGGTGACTTGGCCTCCCGCCTTTACGCTTCCCACCACCATAGGTAAAAGCTTTCCTGCAGCGCATCTTTCTAGCCCGCTCCCATACGACTTGCCGATGCGTCCCATCGCGCCCCCGTCTAGGTCACCTACGTCGGACTCTCTAGACCTCCCATGTGTGCTGCTTCGGACCTCCCCCGAGTTCTGCTCTAGGCCACCGACTCGACATGCGACACCGGAAGGAGAGGTGCTCCAGCAAAACCCTGCTGGCTGCAATTCTCTACGGATTTACACATTCCAGTGGCTAGTATGTGTGTGTGATGTGTTTAACTTTTTTTTACAGTTTGCGTGATAGGTCTTCGATGAAAAGAAATTGAGGAATTTTCTTTAACAGAAGTTTAAATGTTCATTGTTGAACGGTTCATTTTTTATGTTGGGCAGTTTACTTTGATGTTTGTATATGCCACCAATTTTTTTTTCATAATTCTTATAAGAGATAAATTTAACACTTCGAAGTTCACTCTTAGTTTTTGTGGTGTTCAGCTCAACCTACAGGGAAGTCTAGTTTTCAAAGCTCCATTTTTTCATAAATAGTTCTAGGAAGTAAAATTGATTTTACCTGCAATAAGGAAGTTTGATTTACTGTAAAGAAATTAAACAAAAAGAAGTTCTCTTATTAAGGTGTAGTGATACATTTACTGAAAAAAATGTTGTCCACTTTGTAACCTTTTCTAATATTTAACAATTAAATTTCCGTGAATAAAAAATCTATAACAGAAGTTGCAAAAAGAAAACTCTAATTTCACTCTTCAAACAATAGCAATTCACTCTTTTAAGACCCAAAGACTCAAATTTATTTACCAATAAAAAATTAAGTTTTTTTTCTCATGTGTGTGATTTTTTCTGTATTGATCGAGAAGTTCAATTGTTCTAGTGCCCGAGTTAACACCGCGACCTACTATTGTGAACCCAGAATGCACCGTTCTACTACCTACAGATTCAGATCTTGGTAGTTGAAAACTTCACAAAAGCAGGATACTTATAGAATAAAAAAGTTGATATGGAAAAATTTATGGTAAAAAATTATCGAAGTTCACTTTGATCACTCTAAAAGTACACTTTGAACCACACCGACGTTGATGTTCAATGCGCTGGAAGGTCACCTAAAACATGTTGGAAAGTTTATTACTAGTAGAAAAACAGAAGTTCACTTGGTGAAGGTTGGAAGTTCAGACAACAAAACATATGATTCCACTATGAAAACAATATGCCAAAATAAAACGTATTATACCAGACGGAAGTTCACTTAATATATGTCGAGAAGTTTACTTCGTTGCTGCCATGAAGTTCACATTGTGCTAGACCCGGAGTTCATTTTTTTCAACATACTTCAGAGAATTCATATATTTCCAAATCAGAAGTTCACTAACACACAAAACAGAAGTTCATTGCCTTTATAAATTAAGTTCATTATACTATGCTTATAAAAAAATATTGCGAACGGAAGTTCATTTAATATATGTGGAAAAGTCACTTCTTCATTGCCGGGGAGTTCAGATCATGCATGGACCAAACTTTATTTTTCAATATTTCGGCGAGTTCATATATTCCTAAAATGTCCATTTTTAAAACAAAGTTCAATTTTTTAAACGCGAAAACTTAAAAAAGTAGTTCAGTTCATCCATAAGTGAGGTCCATATTTTTCCTAACACAAAAAAAATTCATCTGTGAGTAAAGAAAATGTTCTTTTCGAAAAATGAGATTCACTTTATTAATTGCAAAATTTTATATCGGGTACTTCAAATCATCTATGTCAAAGGTTCATTTTTTAAAAAACAGAAAAATTAGGGTTCGAAAGTTCACTTACATATAAAAACGAAGTTCACTGTCATACACATAGGAAGTTCACTGTCCTCTATTTTCGGGGCGGGAATTTTACATATATAAATCATTAATACGAGCTTCAGTTGTGTAACATCCCCGATTTTAGGGAAGTTCGAAAATCACTATAGGAAATTATGTTTTCTTGTTAATGCAAGTCCCCAAAAACTAAGAAATAAAAAAATAAAAGAAATATTATATATGTTTTTCAGTGTAATTGTAATTGTTATCCAAATATGCCTCTATTTTATAATCTATGATTTTCATCAAGGAAACAAAATTATTTGCATGTAAAACCAATGTGTTGGAATTATATTTTTGTTGCGGAAATATAATTTTGGCTTTTCAAAACATAAGGAATATGATCCTTGATAATATTTAATTATTAATATTAAAACATCAAAAACTATTATTTTATTTCAAAGTATTCATCATGATTTAAATATTAAAATGAGTTCCAATATTTAATTTGGGCACATAATAATATATTATGATCTATAAACTAGATAGTTTTACTTTTAGATTTTTATTTTATTTTTATAAAGTCAATTTTCCAAATTATTGGTTTTCTATATTTAAAATACATTTGAAAATAATTTAAGAAATCATTCAAATTTTGAATTCAAAATTTCAAATTTTGAAATGTGTCAAAAGTTACCCACAATCATGCTTATTTGAAAGGTATTTTTTATTTAAATAATTTCGAAATTTATTTGAGGCTATTTGGATATATAAATTAAAAGATACATAATAATAAAGAAAAACGGGAAACAAAATTGGATGACGTCACTGCCTTCAATCCGTTTCTGCCACGGATGTTTCGGGTGGGATTTTTGCGCCTTGATTCCGGGTGATTAAAGCCATCACTGGCCGCACTAAACCCAACCCCTTATAGCCCTCTCTCCCTTCCCCGTTTCCCCTCCCGTGGCCGCTCAAATCATGCCCCAAGGCTCGAGGAATTTCTCCTCGGCGATCCGCATTGTCATCGACGTTGACCTCCATTTTTGGCCATGGTAGAAGGTTTTCGAGACCCTCTCCAGGTCCCCTGCCTCCATCTCGCCATTGCGCACCCGTTTATATATTCGATTTATTTTTGTGTGCAGTGGAGTGTTGGAGCCATCGCTTTTCGAGGGTCACCAGAGAAAACCTCTCCTACGCCTGCTCGTCGTCACCATTGCATAGCCCCTGGAGCCTCCCAGTCGTCTCCATCGACTTCTTCGTGACGTGTTGTCCCTCGGCGTGGTGTTCTCGAGGATGGAGGATCATCGGAGAAGCCCTGCCATCCGTGCCCGACCATAGCGCCGCCGCGGTGACATTTTCCGGTCATCCTGCCGGTGAGGTATAACCCTAGCTCGCTCTCTGCCATCTGATCTTGATCTGACGCGTAGGACAGAACCACTTACTAAACCGGTATAGGCCAATCGCAGTACGCCTCCTCACCACCCAGGCTATAACGCCCCTAGTAGTTATCGGTCGCTCAGCACATCGCGTAGCTGGCCCTAGCCCAGTGCAGCACGTAGCAGTCCATCACTTTTTCTGGATTTTCTTCAGGAATAGAAAATAAATTGCAACTTTTGCGAAAAAGACCCTCGAACTTAGAACATTCATATCTTTTTAACCACTTTTCCAAATTTAGCATACTTGTACTTTTTGAAAATCCCTTGACATTTAGAAACTTTTAGCACTATCCAAATTTAAATTTCACCATTTAAAAATTGCTCAATTTCAAATGTGCTTGTTTGATGAAATTTTACATAGTTTAATTTCTAGATATCAATTTTGAGAAAACCAAATATTTTTGGGATCCTTATAATGTGTACTAACAGTACCCACTACCCAAAATAATTTTTGGACAAGCTTAGATTCATGTTAGATTTAAGTTGGCCATTTAAGTAATTTTGACATATATTCAATTCCATAAATAATATGAAAATGGTTTCTTAAGAAAAATTGCTCTATTTGGTAAAATTGGACCAGAGACATCAGTAACTAAACCATTTAGGAACCCTTGAACCATTTCCATGTAAGTTTGTCCAAAAACCCATCATAGTGATATATCCATTTGACCATGCCATGGAATTGTTTCTAATCCTTTTACCTTTGTTAGTATGGCAATTTTGGAATCCAAGACCAAGTCCCTAGTATGTGTAAATTACATAAAATACCAAATTCTGAAGCCTAAACCCCAAGTACGCATATCTACCATCTACCTTTCAAAAATTCTTATCATCTATAGAATACTAAGTCCCTAAAGTACTAGAGGGCACTTCAGATGGTATTTTTGAACTTAACAAGAAGCACTGCATAGGAGATGATTGAAGCACTTAAATAAGAACATAGACTTCACCACAATCATATGAAACTAAGGGAAGTGGAAGTACTAGAAGAAATCAAGAGGAACTTCAAGAATACTAACCACATCTCTCTCTAATCTTTCTTCTCTTCTTTTCTACCACATTTAGACTTTGTGGTGTGATCATTTTGATCAAGACCAACACTAAATTCATGTTAGCCAAATAACTTAGTAGTATATGGAGTTGAATACTAAGCCAAGATTCAAGAAGAAATCAAGATCAAATGGCTCCAGGTAGAAGAACCTCTACATCATGAAGCAGGACTACATCAACAAGATATGAAGAAGAAAAATGAGAACAAGAACGAAGACCTTAACCCAAGACAATTGATGCTTGCGTGGATGGTGCCTTAACGGGGAGACTTCTTGATGATGATTAAGTCCCCGGCAACAGCGCCAAAAATACCCTTGATGCTGGCAACGCGTGTTGGGAACCCCAAGAGGAGGGTGTGATGAGTGCAGCGGTAAGAATTTCCCTCAGTTAAGAACCAAGGTTATCAATCCAGTAGGAGAAAGAGGATCTTCGGAAGGTCGATGCCACTGACGGTGGTGATGGCGCCTCACCGGAGTCAGCAACAACGTGGAATCTGCACACAACACAACCAAAATACTTTGTCCCAACGGTACAGTGAGGTTGTCAATCTCAAAGGTCTTGCTGAAAACAAAGATTAGACGTATAGTGTGGAAAATAGTGTATGCTTGCAGTAAGTAAAGAAAGCAGGGAATTGCAGAGGTTTGTTTAACAGTGTAGGAAAATGGACCGGGGTTCATAGGTTCACTAGTGGTGTCTCTCCATAAAAGATAGCATGCTGGGTGAAGAAATTACAGCTGGGGAATTGACAAATAGAGGTTGCACCTTAGTGACATTCATGACATGATGACTACTATGATATTTAGTGTGGGCATTACAACAATATACATATACCATAATCCAACTACATCTATGACTAATAATCCACCCCCAGGTTGTCATCCGACCCCTCTTAGGTATTAAGTTGCAAGCAACATATAATCGCATTAAGAAATGTGTGTAATATAAGCAATGATTGTACACGCGGGCACTCACACCGCTGTTTTCTCCGTAGTGGCAACAACACATCCTCCCCCGTCACGTTTCTTTCACTCGAGCACAGGCGAAAAGGAGGCATGAACCCACTATCGAGCATAAATACTCCCTCTTGGAGTCACTAGCAACTACTTGGCCAGAGCAACCACTAGCAACGGAAAGCATGCAAGATCACAAATAACATATGCAATAAAGACTATAATCAACTTGGCATCAGTTCAATATTCATCGGATCCCAGCAAACACAGCACATAGAATTACATAATAACAATCTCGATCATGTTAGGCAGCTCACGAGATCTAAACATTGAGGCATAGGAGGAGAAGACAACCATCTAGCTACCAATATGGACCCGCAGTCCAAGGATGAACTACTCACGCATCACTCCGGAGACAGGCATGGTGATGAAGAGGCCTCCGGTGATGATCTACTCTCGGGCAGGGTGCCAGGAGACCGCTTCAGAACCCCCTGATCTAGGGTTGACGACGGCGGCGGCTGCAGAACTTTTTGGGGGATATTTGATCAGGTGTTTAGGGTGTTTCTTCGGAGGGGAATAAATAGGCGAAAGGGCAAAGGCGGTGGAGCCCTGGGGCCCCACACCACCGCTCGGCGCGGCCAAGGAGGGCGCCTACCTATGGTGTGGGACCCCTGAGGCCCCCCTCCGGGTATCTTTGGGACCCCGCAGAACATTCGGCAATTCTAATACTTCCGGGCTTCGAATTTTCCAATTTCGAGAATATTTCCAGAACAACTTTTCTTAAACTAAAAACAGCAGAAAACAGGGAACTGGCTCTATGGCATCTTGTCAATAGGTTAGTCCGGAAAATCGATAAAAATGACATAAAGAAGGGAGAAAACATGTAGCAATTGGCGTAATATCATCATGGAACATCAGAAATTATAAATACGTTGGAGACGTATCAACCATTCCCAAAATTTATACGTCATAGTGTGAACTTGTTAATAAACCCTAGTATCCAAAACCTCTTAGTAGATACATGTAAACCTAGGTTGTTTCTAAACACTTAAGCCAAAACCATGAAGTTCTACAAGAAGCAATGAAGTCACTACAAGAAGGAGGAAGCTACAAAAGATCCTAAAGATGATTTTCAAGAAGACCAACAATGTGAAGCCTTGAAGCAACCATACCATCTGTCAAGTTCATGGGTATGAAATTTGTTTTTTCCAACCATAGACCAAAATGGAAAACCTATTCCATCCTTAGTGAACTCTTGGAACTTCCTGGATAAATATGTTATCAATAAAGTTTGATCGCTACAAACTCAAACCTTGACCTTTTGCTAGCCAAGTTGGTTAAACCCATTTTTCGATGTTAGTTGCTTTGTATGTTTTGTTCACTTATATGTTTAATTATTAGGATGCTTATTTATTTTGTTGTTCTGTTTTCATTGTACGGATTGTATGGAGAGCAATGATCTTTTGTGAAGTGAGTGTGACTTCTTCACCAACTTCAAAGGCAAGTAAGTCACCATCCATCCACCCATTATTTTCTATATGCATTAGTTGATTTTGAGTAGTATGCATGATAGGAAATTTTACTAAGTTATATTATGCTATGCCCTTATCCTAGTAGTGTGTAGCCACCTTCATTACCTCGTTACTTATAGCCTTAGAGATAGGTACAATATTATGCAACGCTATCAAACAGTTTTATATGATGTCGTGGAAAAAATCAAAGCATAAACTTAAATAAAGCACATCGGTGGAATTTGGATGTGATTGGTTTATGTTGAGTGGCTCCCTATGGCCATGTCTATGGTGTTTTTTACCGAAAGAGTACACTTGAGGATGGCCACTCAGAACAAATAGATTACTATGTCCTTCTAAGTTTAGTAGCTTCCCGTGTAGCCATTAGTCATGTGGGCTCTTTCTTGATCAATTAAGTTGAATGAATTCACGAGGCTTACAGGAAGATGTAGCATAATTAGAATGGGTAAGTCACACGGTGGTGGAATTTCTTCTGAAAGATCTCGTCTCGATCTTCTTCCTTCCTTAGTTCACTCAGGGTGTATAGCATGTTTGGGTTGATTTGAGTCTGAAGGTGAAAGTGCAAAAACTCTGCAGATTCAACAAACTAAAATCTTAGCCGTGTCCTCGGTTATGGACAACTATTATCAGCTGGATAAGGAATGAAGGAAGAATCTCAACACCATTTTCAATAAGTAAATTTTTGACTAAGTGAACAACAGTTGTGGTTCTTAGATTTCAATCCAATGTTGCCACCCTTTGAAATGAAAAGATTTTTTTACAAAAGAGATAGGAGAAACTGGCTTTATGCAAGCTTAGCCAAAACTCCACTCAGCCAAATAAGCATGTAGTATTAGTATTGTCATTTATATCCACCATAGTGTTACTTGCCAATGTATTAAATTGTATTGACTTCCTTGTGGATGCATATTCCATCTTGCAGATGAATATGAGGACGAGTGAGGATTTCGTTTAGGATCTCGAGTCTACCAACAACATGTTTTGCCTGTGGCACATGAATATGTTGACGTTCAATGTTGTACTATGTTTTCGGCTGTAATACTTTGTATCCGGGTAGTCTTCTAAGACTATGAAAGTTTTATTGTCTTTTTATAAAGACTGGATCATGCGATGTAATATATTTTGACGCATTTGCATGATATGTCATTTGTACTGTGGTGCTAGCAATTGATCGAGGGACTAGCACAATAACACATGTGTTCTTGAATTATTTAAATGTGGGAATGCTACAGGTTGCCCAAATCGACCGGTTCCTCATACAATTGACTATGATATGAGTTTCATTAAACTCTGCCATGCCTCCACCCCCCACCCGATCAACACAATCATACCAATTTTGAGTGTTTCTATGTCATCCCGGTTTCTTCGATATTTGTACTATCAAAATTAATAAAAAATGTATAGAATTTCAAAAAAAAATTCTACAAAAAAGTTGCGCCTAGTCAATATCATTCCAACGCCATATAATTTGTTACTCTTCGACAATCGGCTTGAAAGTAATCTCCAAAAAATAGTCCACCGGACATAGAAGTTCAAAAATCAGAATTGTGTATTTTTAAAACTTCCCTTAAACTGTAAGGATTTTCGAAAATTGATAGAAGTATAAAAGTTGTGTGTTCCCATATCTTTCCAACGGCGTATCATTTGCATCACTGCGATAAACTGTTTGAAACTGGCGCCCAAAATACAGCACGCAAACAGAGAAATTCGTAAAAACGGTGTTTAGTAAATTTGAAATTATTTAAAAACTGTACCAAATTGGAAAAACCCGTAAAAGTGAAAGAGTTGCGCAATTTCCATACCTAATTTTATTTTTTCTTCTACATCAACGTTTCAATTTTACAACCTACGAAGTAATTTTCTTCTACGAAAATGCAGAATTTATGTCCCGTAGTTTTATTTTTCTTTTACGTCAAACATTTCTTTCCCCACCACTTTCATCATGAGCTATCCCCCAATCCAATGCATCGTTTGCGGCCGGCGGTTCTAAAATTTGGCGACCGACTGCATGGACGATTGCGGTTAGCGGCAAGCGGCTGGCGTAGAGCGCCTGCTGCTGGGGTTTGCAATGGGTGGCGCTCTCGTCGTGGAAAGGAAGGCTAACAAGAAAAGTGCGGCCAACCCGGCAAGGAGCCCACGCCTTCCTCTCCCCAAGATAACACCGCTGCACATCAAGACCTCCACAAGGAGGGCCCCCTCAAGCCTCAAGGGAGCCCAAATGCGTCCGAAGAACTCACTAACGGCACCTCCGCAATAGCTCTCATTAATCACCATGTCTACTTTGTTAGAAGTGTGCTTCGAGATGCCCGCATGAGGTACCCCGTGCAGCAGAAGATTCTGTACGCGCTCCTTGTAGATTCGAGGAAGCTCTGCCACTATTTTGAGGGATATCCCATCACGGTGGTATCCGCTTTCCCTCTGGAGCAAATCTTGCGCAACTCCAGCGCCACAGGGCGTGTCGTGGAATGGCCGCTTGAGCTCCAACACTTCGGGCTCCAGTTCCTCACCACCAAGACAATTAAAGGTGGAGCTCTAACGGAGTTTAACGCAGAGTGGACCAACCCACCACGACAAGAGGACCCTGATAAGTAAACCGGCGCACCAGGAAAGATGTCCCTAGGGACATGGACCATGCACTTCGACGATGCTTTATCCTCCAAGGGCTAGGGGCCTGGCATAGTACTCACATCGCCAACGGGCGACAAACTCCACCACGCTGTCCAGCTCCACTTCGGCCGCAGGTCCAAGGTCTCCAACAATATCGACGAATACTAGAGCCTCCTTGCCGGCATCAGAGCCGCCATCGCCCTGGGCATCAATGCCTCATCATCAAGGGGGACTCACAAATCCTAGTGAACTTCTCCAACAGGAGCTACGCGGCCAAGGACTCGCACATGGCCCTGTACCTCGAAGAGGTTTGCAAGTTTGAGAAGCGTTTTCTTGACATGGAGCTGCAACACATCCCTCGGGCGGACAACAAAGAGGCGGACGACATCGCCAAAAAAGCATCAAGGAACTGGGTGCAAGCCCCAAGCATCTTTGAAGAGAGGATCGGGAAGCCATGCATCCATCATACCACAAATTGACAATGAAAAGACCTGAGGAAACCACCACCTCGAGGAAGAGCTCCCACCAGCTCCTGCCCAAGGTGGACCATATTGTGGCATTCCCTCGGGATGCCGCCTCGTGCTAGCATTCACTCATGAGGAAGCATGCTCGAACAAGAGCCTTATGGACTACATCCAGAAAGGGGACCTCCCCGAAGACGAGGCAGAAGAAGAATGCGTCGCACTCCAAGCCAAGATGTAATGCGTCATCGACCCAAGGCTATACCGAAGACGCCCCAATGGGGTGGCACTACTGTGCATCCATCAATATGAAGGCGTCAACCCTCTCAAGGACATACATCAAGGAGACTGCGGCCACCACTCTTCCTCACGGCCGCTCGTCGGCAAGGCCTTATGCTACGGCTTCTACTGGCCTACTACCCTCAAGGATGCCACCGAGCTCCTGAAGACCCGTGAGGTCTGCTAGTTCCACGCCAATCAAGCTCACCAACCCCCTCTCATGGTCGTTCGCGGTCTGGGGGCGCGATATCCTGGGACCATTCCCACGAGCGCTCGGGGGCTATCACTACCTCTACGTCCCCATAGATAAATTTACCAAGTGAGCGGAGGTGGAACTAGTCTAGGACATCACGACGAGGTCGGCAGTGAAGTTCGTCAAGGGGTTGGTGTGCCACTTCGGCGTCCCCAACCGCATCATCACTGACAATGGTGCATAGTTCACAAGTGGCCTCTTCAAGTCCTACCGCGCCAATCTCGGCACCAAGATCTGCTACGCCTCCATCGCCCACCCACTCAACAGCGGCCAAGTGGAGCGTGCAAGCACCGAGGTCTTCAAGGGACTCAAGGCCAATAGATTCAAGAAGCTCAAGGCCCATAGGAAGAAGTGGATCGACGATCTCAGGTCGGTGTTGTGGTCTATCCGCACCACCGCGACAAAGTCCACGGGAAACACCATTCTCCCGATGTACGTAGCTAGCTCTATGTAAAAAAAAATTCTGATTATATTTTAGTATCATGTATACTATGGGGGAAGAAGTAATTTGTTACTGGAATTATAGAAAAAACAGGAGGTACATGAGGAGTGAATTGGGATTTCAATAAATTTGAGAACGGTAAAAAGAAAACTTTGAACTGATGGAGCTTGACTCAATCAATATAAGTTACTATGTAGTAATTTTTTTATCATAGAATGAATATTCCATATGATTACTGTCATTCTCTTTTGTTGTGAAGAATAAAGATGGTACCTTTTCTACGTATGAATGCAAAAGAACGTTCTCTTGGTTAGAGGTGAGTAAAGCCATTGTCAAATTTTATTTAAATAGAGGATGTTCAATAGAGTAGTTAGAAAAAACAAAATCTGGTTTGTTGAAAAATAGGAGTCATTAATAAGTTTTAACAACCAATTTTTTAGGTACTATCATATTATCATCTTCTAGAGTAATCTTGAACTTGACCCTTTTTTTTATAGAAAATATGTCCAATCAAAGCACTAAATCTTCTATCTTCAATCTATACATTGACATACATATTTTCTTTGACAACCTAGGTTCTCAACCCATCCGAGAGTAATCTTGAACTTTACCCTTTTTTATAGAAAACATTGTCGTCGATTATCCGTAAGAGAATAAATAGTTTTTTACTTGTTAATTTGCATGCATTTTACATTTATATTTAAGCCAATTAAATTTCTCATGCCGAATTTGTGGATCGCTGGAGTGCACATCATCTGTGCTTGAGGCTCTCATACTTTTCAAACACATGTACCCCCAATATTGCAGAAAAGAGATAGAAAGTTGCATTAATACTGCAGTTATATTCATTGAGAAGAATCAAAAAAAGGATGGTTCATGGTAAGTAATATTGTGTGATTGATGTATGCAGGGAACGTTTGTATTTATTCATGATTTTCAACTACCGTTAAGTTCTTTTTTACAGGTATGGATCTTGGGGTATATGTTTCACTTACGGAACCATGTTTGTAGTAAGTGCATTAGTTGCCACCGGGAGAAGTTATACTAATAGCTACTGCATCACGAAAGCATGAAACGTTCTATTGTCAAAACAACAAAGCACCGGTGGATGGGTCGAGAGCTATCTCTGTAGTGACAATGGGGTATACCTTAATTACTTTAACTTATAATTTAAGGTTGTGTATTAAATCATATGTCGTACCCAAAACCAGTTATAAATTCCGATTATTTAAGAAGTCATGCATGCATTATTGACATTATTATATCAATTTTGCATAAGCGTCTATAATTTGTTTGGAAATCTTGTGCATGTTGTTCATACAGAATTAGGTGGTTATTTATACGTCCAACCCAACTAATACACCGACTTTCTGGAGAAACTAAAATACAAGGATACGGAGACTACAGACCCTATTTCTAGGTCTATGCTTCCCTTGTACCAAGCGTTAACTAATTTTTGTCACAATTTTTAAATCGAGAGGTTTTCATCATTATGATGTACACTACTATTCCACAATGTGCACTCCATTGCACATGCAAGTTAATTTGCAAAACCTTCATTGAATAACCACAAGTTGATTTAAAACAAGCGAACATCTAATACAATCCTTCTAATCTGCCAATTTAGTTTATGTAAAATGGAATATGTAATAACTTTAAATATCTAGCTTGCACTTAATATGAGAAGTTTACTTCAGATATGGTATCAGCGATATTTAGATGGGATCATATTTAACTTATTGAGTGTCTGATTCTATTGTGTACAGGAATATGTTGATAGCAAAAAAAAATATACAATGTACACTTCGTTTGAAATGTTGGGTTTAATTTACACGGGACAGGTTTCTTTCATATATTACATATATAATGTTCTTGCAAACATGATTCCATAAAATGGTATTATGTTGGATTTCACATTTCTTATATATTGTGTCAAGGTTGAACGAGATCCAATGCCACTTCATCATGCAGCAATGCTGTTGATCAACATGCAGCTAGAAACAGGCGATTTTCCACAACAGGTAATTAAGATTCCAACTTTAGTTTGTCACATAGGTTTTGTATGAACATTACAGTTCTCAGAAATTGATCTTTTTATAATCAATATTAAACAGCTATAACAGAAACTAGATAATATAATAAAACACAATTAGTAAAGGTTAATCTTGGTGGAGAAAAAATGTGACTAAGAAACTTTTGAAGGCCTATGTGTCCTACATCGTTTTCTAAAGTCCCCTTTCAATTTTGTTAGCAGGAGCATATTGGATGCTTTAACTCCTCCGTGTACTTCAATTATGCGAACTACCACAACATATATCCCATTATGACCCTTGTAGAGCTCTCTGTCCGACTTGCAACCAAGAACTGATATGGAGACATCTGAATCCAGTACAATGTGATTCCAAGGTTGAAGATTTTTTAAATAAAAAACACTTTGCTTCTATTGTTCAAGTTTCTCTCCAAACAGTTCTTTGTAGCACTAATATTTTTTAGTCGGTATTAGGGCTGATTTTCTATCATGTAATGTTTTAAATTTGTTTATCTTATTTGAAAATGAGGTTAATTTATTAAATGTTTTGATATTTTGGGCAACACATAGTGGCAGTATCCATTGGTTAGTATTTGCGATGTTTTTTATTAGGTATGGGGCCTTATGAGAATTTAGTTATAAACAGCATCGTGAAGTATGGCTTAATACTATGCTAGCACGTGGGATGAGAGAAGTGCATCGACGAAAATAAGAAATTAATATTTACCTGGCATGCACATGTGTATGTAATAGAAGGGCCGCTTTGGAGCATAGTATAGAAGAACGTAGGAGTAGAAAAAACATAGGATTCTCCCAGGTTTGACTGTGCAAAACAGAGGATTACAAAACATAGGAAAACTACCTGAATAGTCGTTTGGATGGAACGCAGGAAGAAGGCACAAAAAATATATAAATCCTATGAAACCGGGTATAAAAAGAGATTGAAGTGTATGTGAAATTCCTATGGGATTGAGGAATATGAATAAAATCAATGGGAAGTATTTAAGTTCCATTGATCCAAATAATATTGTAAGCCTACAATCCTATGGATTCCCTACAATCCAAAGACGGTCTAAAACTTACGGGTAAGGAGAGAAAATGAGGCACACTTTTTAAGGATGTAGGCCTATAAGTTGAGTGAGATACTTACTTCCAGATTGACGATGGATATTTTTTAATAATATCGAGAATGATCATAAGGAGTTGTGTTGACAACATAATTCTTAGATCTACTAAAACTTACATAACATGCATATATTTCATAGTGGCCTCCATGTACTTAGAATTGTGCAAATGCACCCTTTCTTAGCAGGATATCATAGGAGTGATGAATATTTAAGGTACAATTTATCCGATGTGTTGTTTCTTATGGGTTGTATCGACATTTAATAATTCAGGCTCAATCATGCATATGATTAGGATCGAACCATTTTTTCCTATTACCACTAGAAGGGTTTTATGTTAGCTAAACTACAATTTCACTATCTTTCTTCATTAACTAGTATGCCACGTTAGCAAAACGTCTACAAAACCACGCTAAGTAACTAGCATTGGAAGATGCCTTATTTATTTACCTTGTATCGTCTTCAATGTCAAGATAAAATGTAGCATGCCTTCAAGATTATAGAAAAAATTCCTATTTCTGTGGCGGAAGATAATTTTTAGATTGATGCAGGCAGCCCTCACAGTAATATTCTAGCTTTGGAGCCCCAACTACGCTTGGCCTTAGCATCCGTGGAGGATGAGGAACCACATTGTAGACATAAATAAAATAGGTCATAATCAAAAATTATGGACGCCCAACACTCTTGCATACTCTATTTCATGATATTAACAGTTTACACGTTTTCCATCCTTTGCGAAGAAATGATTAAGATGGGATATGCTAGAATAAATTACTCCCACATCGATGAATCATACCAGGTCATCCATCTTTGTGTATCTACGCTAAGTCGGCCCTTGGAGGAAGTCTACGGTGGATCATCCATGCCTTTGACATTCAGATCGCGTCGTGGTCGTGGATTCCATTTACTTTCTTTCTTTATTTTGCAAATTGATCAAGTATGTTGGGTTATTACATAAACGTTCTAAAGATTTGTGTCGTTCATCGGCATCATATTCATGAATCTATGAAACGTCTATTGAAAGAGATCCAACTTATTGGTACGTGCGCGCGAGCCGATCGGATATCGTCTTCTGCTATGTCAAGACCGACCAGATCTAGACCATTATCAGTATCTTTTGACCAAAATGGTCCGGAAACAAACTTTCAGCTACTAATTGCCCCTTAAAAAACTTTCAGCCAAATCCGACCCTTTTTTGAAAACGTCATTGGTATTGGCGTTCTAACAGCTCAGTGGCTCTTAGAATAACAGAAAACACTATTTAATTTGTCTTATCAAAACGCTGAAAAATTCAAAAATGGCTAAGTATTTTGAAAGAAGCCATTTAGTACGATATTTTCAGTTTCAGAGCCTCCGGAAATCTCAAAAACGGCAAAGCGAATAGCGAAATCTGAGAATTTCAAAGGCTTGAAACTGGAAACGCCATATTAAATGGATTTTTTAAATACTTATCCGTTTTTACGTTTTTCGGCATTTTATAAGTCAAATTCAACGACATTCTCTGACATTCTTAGAGTGTCTGAGATTGTAATAAAGACATTAATTTGGTGTGTCATTTTTTAAGAAGGGACAGATTTGGCTGAAAGTTTAAGGGGTCAATTTTAGCTTAAAGTTTGATTAAGGAACATTTAGGTCAAAACACACTTTATGTCATGGACAATTTGCATTAGATGGATTTGTATGCCAGCTAGGACCAAGATCGGGCATGCAACACACATGTTCATAACGAGCTCAGTCTGGCCTACATTATTCAAGTATGCCCATATTCCCTTACCTTTCAATTTAGTGGCAGTCAAGACAACCTGTCGCATGAATTGATGGAAATTTTACAATGGGGCCTATATAGCGCATGATCTGGATCTGCGAATAGGCTCATTTATTTTGCAGGTCATCTAATAATGCACACTAGGAATAGACAAGACTATATGCATATGACGTGGCCATGACTTGTCGCATCTGGCCACATGCATATGTTCCAACGTTTGAATGTGGTTTAAATCTCTGTTTTTTATTCTTACGAACCTATAATATTGCTGTGATATTTTTTATATACAAAAATCAACATACTCGCGGCAACAAACTAATACGATGCTCGCACAAGGAGTACTTGAACATTTCTTTCTGAAATTTATTTTATTTCACAAACATTTAACCCACCATAGGATTTCTCTAAAGGAGCGGACACATAAAGACAGCTGAATGAGTCTGATTCTACTCCAACTTTCGTCTTCCCGACCTGACCATATTCCACATTAGCCTAGGTATAACCCTACCCAAGCAACCGACACCACCCGCTGATGAATCACGAGATGCCAGCGAGACATGGATACTGTCACCAGGACCCAGATGAAGCAAAAACCCCGTGGTACCCCCCAAAGAGCATGCCCTTCGCATTGCAGAATGACGATCCAACAGAACTCTAGCCGACTCGTACGTCTAAAGATGGACCTCTCGCAAGTCGGACCCAAATGTAACATATGTGTGTGCACAGTCAGAAAATGTAGGATAGGAGCAAGTTTTCCACCATTGGCATAGGGTACCCGTCGACTAATGGCGAGCCATGAATAAGACAGTTGCACCTAGACCCTACCTGGTGAAAATGTGGAAGGGACGAAAACCACACTATGCCCCTTCCAAAGGTCATACCGCACCGGCCAAAGTATATACGTTCAATCGACCAACCGAGTTAGGGGCTAGCGAGTCGGACTAGTTCATCCAATCTTCACCACAAGCCTTGATGGGGTCCTTCCCGGGCGACTGGGTGTCTTGTTAGAAAAGTGTTGGCTTTCTTTCTTTTTAGCATTGAATTGGAAGTCAGCCTCCCGAGGAAACCTACTGTCCATCACCTCTCGCTCGGTATAGATCACGCAGTAGTCCCATTCTTAGTTTTTACTGTCATTTGCGAAGTTTGAGTTGATTTACTCGTTTTTTGAATTGAACATTTCATACGTTAAAAGTGTCAAAAATCCTTGTTGTTCCAAAAATCCTTGTTGTTCGTCTGCATGTTTTTGCCAATATGTATTGATGAATCAATAAAACATCTAAACGTAAAATTTATTAATGTATGCCATTCCGTTCCTACATTGATAATGGAACGAAAGGGAAAGAGATCCAACAATTTATTACCTATGACATGTTAGGAGTGATCTGATCTGGATATTTATATACGTCACAGACCATTTGCAACATATTGATTTGTGTGACAGGCTAGAATAGGACCAAGACCGGGCAGGTTGTACCTACGTTTATTACGAGCTCAGAACGGCCTGACCTACATCCTTCAAAGTATGCACCTACCCCTCATCTTTGGATTTAGTGGCAGTCTAGGTCAATCTTTGTGTTTGTGAAAATTAACTATTACAATGGTGGATATTTTACTGTGTTCAGGCACGCACACTAGGAGGCGTAAAGGCCATTTGAATATAACGTGGCCATGACTAGTCGCAACTGGCTACATGCGTATGGTCCAATTAATGTTCAAATGTGGTATGATGCTCCGCTTTTTATTTTTACCAACCTTTAATATTTCAGCGAAAATTTACATATACAACAATTAACATAGCAGAATCAACAAACTACTATGATGTTCGCGGAAAGAGTATTTGAACATTTCTTCCTGAAATTTATTCTATTTCACGAACATTTAGGTCGAACGCTACACTGATCATAAATGAGAATGGCCCAGCATGGTGTGTCCTTGCCCTCGACCCCACACGAGCCCCAAGTTCCAATATCTTACATAGACGCACGACTCACTTGCTCACAGCTTGGTCGAGCAGTCAATGCACAAGATGACTTGCAAGCTCCCGCCGAACAAGAAGCGCTGCCATGTCATGAGGTTTTCATGAGTAGATCTGCACCCTCCGAAGAGTGGGTTTAGAAATTGGGATATGCATAAGTGATGGTAATTTTTCATGCAAAAGGTTTTTTCCAAGCCCTCGCAGCTGCCGGCGTGCCACTAAAATAAAAAAAAATATAAGACCACATGTTGATGGACGACGATACTTTGCAAGATATAGGGTCGGATGTCATCAAGATATACATGTAGCCTGGCAACTTACATACCTACTTCCTGACAGTCTTGGTCCAGGCCTCCTACAAAAATAAATGTGATGAATTGATTGAACAACTAAACGTCAATTTGATGGATCTATGTTATAAAGGAAATTGAATCCAATTTATTGCTACTCCCGATCTGATCTCATATCTGACCTGATCTAGATATTTATATATGTCATGGACCGTTTACAGCGCATTGATTTACGTGGCAGACCGTGCTAGACCAAGACATACGAGCTCACAATGACCTGGCCTACGTCTTTCAAAGTATACATCCATCCCTCGTATTTGGATTTAGGGGCAGTCAAGACCAGGATATATATGGATCGAAATCCAAATGTGTAACTAGGCACATTTTTCCTATATATATATGTGTAGGTGCCCGGACCTCATAGAGCATCCACTACTAGAGAAATGCTTATAGCAGCATGCATTACAACATGCGAACAGGTAAGGGCATGTGCCTATGCTACTTAGCGCAGGCGAATAGAGAGCATATGTGTCTGGGGTAAGAAAGTTACCCCAGGAGAACAAGAACACAATGCGCCTGGGGTAAAAGGTGGCAGGGCACCCCACCACCACCCCCTGGCACTGTGCCTATACCGCAGGAAATTATGGCATGTTCGCATGCGCTATTACTCCCTACCCCAGGCGACTAAGGCCAAAAGTGCATGTGGTAACTTGTGGCCTGGGGTAGCACCCCATAGCGCAGGCGCATATGAAATGTTATTCGCCTGGGGTAAGTTGTGTCCTCAATAAGTGCGGCCAGCCACCCACCACCCCTATCCACCACACTCACTCACTCCCTACTCCAAACTCGACTCATTAGTGCTCCAAGCTCAATCCCCCACACCCCTCCACCAGTTTTAGCCAATTTAACCAATCATGTTTGATATATTTTAGCTAGTATGCTACCCCACTTGCCATCTTCCAAATCTCTCCACTAGATCTACTAACCAGACACGAGATCTCACCACAAATGCACCACTAGCTACTTCTAGATCTATCACTCTCTTATCGGTCGTCTCTCCGGTGATCTTTGACGTCGTCGTCGCGTCTATATATTTTGCATTGTGTGTCATCCTAATAAGTGCATGAGATTGGTTGGTGGAGGAGTACTCGATCTCTTTTGCATTTCATTGTGTTGCCATGAGGATGAGTTGCCAATGTTTTGCCGAAATGTTGATTCATTTCCTTTTCGGCAAATTTCTGGCGGTCCACGTTACACCTTTTGTAGCAAGGTCATGCCGAAATTTTCTGTGAAAACCGGATCTAGTTAATGAAACCTATCTTGCCTTTTGTACCAATGGTCATTGCGATGAGGACAAGGGTGGTGCATAGATACGTGCAACACGCGACGGCCGAGATGCATCGAAACAACCGCCCCGAGATAGAGTGTCCGTGTCGAAAATGCAAGTTAGGGTCCTTGTTCAAACCAGATTCTCGTAATGTGGAGAAGCACCTGCTCAGGTATAGTTTCATGGAGGGCCACACTAAGTGGATGGATGATGATGAAGACGATGACCACGTCAAGACCAATTGGGCGGCGACATGTGACGATGATCAGGAAGAGTCTGAACATGGCAATGGAGAGGACGAAGAGGCTGCCGACGGAGAAGATTATGAAGAAGAAGGGAGTCATGGTGATCAACAACATGTAGAAGACGAGTACATGAACACTCCTCTAACTTCAGCCGTGCGGGACACTCATGTTCAAGAGCTTCTTCTCAAGAACACGTCGACCGACGCCAGACGCAAATCTAAGATCACACAACTAGAGATAGACTCTGCAACTCCGTTGTATGACGCAAGTCGCGGGACGGAGGATTCACGCTTGAGAGTAGCTCTCGATCTTCTAGAGATGAAGGCAAAACACGGATGGACCGACACAAGCATGGACGATCTTCTGCGATACCTGAAGACGCACTTACTTGAAGGGAACACATGTGCTAATAGTCTACAGGAGGCCAAGAAAATCATGTGCCCCCTCGATTTACCGCACACAAAATACCATGCTTGCGTCCGTGACTGCATAATTTATTGTAGTGAGCACGCGGACCAGATCAAATGTCCAGTGTGCGGTGCTGATCGTTACAAGAGGGGGACGAAGAAAGCTCCTAGGAAAGTTGTGTGGTACTTTCCACTCATTCCCCGTCTGCAGCTGTACTTCGTGGACCCCAGGGAAGCAAAGCTCATGCGCTGGCACGAGAACAGAAAGAAGGTGGTGCTGAGTGATCCAGAACGTGTTGAAAAACAAGTGCTAACACACCCTTCGGATACACGTCAGTGGAAAGCATTAGATGCATTCGATGAAGAATTCGGGAACGATCCAAGGAACATCAGGCTTGGTGCGAGCATCGATGGTCTCAATCCGTTTGGCAACCAGAGCAGCAAACATAGCACCTGGCCTGTGTTTGTATGGATGTACAACCTCCCCCCGTGGTTGTGTCTGAAGTGGAAGTACATACACATGAGTATGCTAATTCAATGCCGACCCAGCCAGGGAGCGATATCAACATGTATCTCGAGCTACTGAAGGAGGAGCTAGACACGTTGTGGGAGGAAGGGGTGGAAACATGGGACGCCTTCAAAGAAGATTCTTTTCGCATGAGAGCCGCCCTAATCCCGATGGTGCAGGACTTTCTCGGATACGGATATATTGCGTGTCAGGTGTGCCATGGACACAAGGCTTGTGTCAGGTGCATGGTATTTACGCCGTTTGTACAACTACACAAGGATCCCGAATCTTCTAAAACCGTATACATGAGGCATCGAATGTGGCTACAACAGAACGAACCATGGAGAATGCGTGGAGACCGGTTCAACGGTAAAGATGAGCTCGATCTACCTCCACGCAAGAGAAGAGGAGAAGAGATCGATACTCTATTGAAGAATTGGAAAACGTGTCCTTCGCCGAGAAAGTTACAGAAGCGGAAGCGAGGAGAGAAGCGAAAGCGAGGAGAGAAAAAGTGTCCTCCGCCAGAAGGACCGCTCTTGGGGGTATGGAAAAGGAGGTCCGTGTTTTGGTACTTGTGGTACTGGCCAATCCTCGGAGTGCCTCACTGCCTTTATGTCATGCATATCACGAAGAATGTGTGTGAGAGCTTGCTTGGAACTCTGTTCAACATGCCAGATAGGAACAAAGACGGGCCAAAATCAAGATACGACCTGATGGTCCTGAATATCAGGAGCGAGCTTCACTTACCGCCTTCTACGCGTAAACATAAGGAGGAGGATGGGGATGAGGTGGAGGAGATGGACGACCGCAAGCGGAAAAGGGCTAAGCAACACCAAACTCAACGCCTGAAACCCTCTTTGTTCACTCTAAGTCCCGACGAGCTCGAGAAAATATTCACATGCCTCCTCGGAGTGAAATTTCCCTTAGGTTACGCGGGGCTGATAAGCAGATACCTAGACGCGGAGAAAAAAATCTTCAGCGGGATGAAGTCTCATGACTTTCACGTGATGATGACGCAGATACTTCCGGTTGCAATCAGAGGGATAATGGAACCGCACGTCCGTCAAACGCTAACTGGCCTCTGTAACCTTTTCGATGTCATCACTCGGAAGTCGATAAGCGTGAAGAAACTCGGAAGTATGGGCACCATGGGGCATCTGTTAATTTACCTTGGGCCTCTGTAACTTTTTCGATGTCATCACTCGGAAGTCGATAACAGGTATGCGTACACTTGGGTATACGTATTATAGGTATGTAAGATACTGAGATATCTTAGTTATGTATACCAAAGTGTATGTATACGTCATACAAACCTAAGGTATAGGTATTCAAGGTATCCATAATATGCACATGTACAAATTAAACAATATTTCGTACGTAGTATGGGCACCATGGAGCATCTGTTAATTACCTATATATATATATATTTATATATATATATCTATATATATATATATATATATATATATTTCTGCAACCCATTGCAGAATAACTATTGTGCAACCCTCGGTGAACTTCCAATTATGAATAATGTGAACTTCTTGGAACGCTTATCGGAATCACCCATGTGATATACCGTTCGATTGGTATGGAAAATTCGCAAAGCCTTTATACTTCTGTCAATTTGCAAAATTCATCATGGATTTAAAACATTTCCAAATCTATTGTCCATTTTTGGACCTCACGAATCTATGTGTTTTCGTGCTGTATTTTGGGCGTAATTTTGAAACCGCTCATCGTACTTATGCAACGATATACCGTTCTAAAGGTATATAAATGCGCAATTTTTTTACTTCTACAAGTTTCAAATTTTCTTATAATTTAAGAGCAGATTTGAAAACAATCAATTCGGACTTTGAACATTTAGATCCAGCGGACTGTTTTTTGGCAATTACTTTTAAACCTCTTATCAAAACGTAAAAACTAATATGTTGTCGGAAAGGTATTTACTAGGCGGAACTTTTTTGTAAAGACATTTTTTAGAATTTTGAATAATTTTGAAAATAGCTAAAACAGAGAATAGTGATGACATGGAAACCATTTAAATTGTCAAGATTGTGTTACTTGGGTGGGATGGAGCGGTATGTGGGAGTTAAATTATACGCATATCATAGTCAATTGCATGTTGAGATAGTCGATTCGGCCAACTGGATGTCGTATCGCAGATTTCTATGCCTAAAATATCCGTGCAGAAAAACAGAGCATGGTGAAATTCCTTGTGTTATAGTAGTGAACTTCTCATTTATGTGTTAGTTAACTTACGATCGTCATTTTTTGTCTACCAAAAAATCAGAGTATAGTGAATTTCCTAATGTTATAGTTGTGAACTTATGATTCATGTGTTAAAGAACTTCCTATCACGATTTTTTTATTTAATGAAAAAGTCTTTTTTTAATTGACATTTCCAAATGTTATTGTTCTAAACTGTTCATTTTTGTGTTAGATGAATTCCGATCACAAACTCCCCTGCATGGTTGGAAAAATATTAAGTGCACGATATGAACTTCACTTATGTGTCGAAGTGAACTTCTCGGTATATATTAAGTGAACTCCCTTTCGCAGTATGATAACTTTTCTATAGACACATTGTTTTCGCAGTGGACTTTGTGTTGTGAGCTTCCATTTTAATACAGAGTGAGCTACGCACGTTTCAACTTCTGTTTAATATGACATGCATTCATGGTGTGAACCTCTATGAATACAATATTAATTTCGCGGGTAGAACTCCCGTTTAATACGAAGTGGACTTCGCGAGTTTGAACGCCCGTTTAATAAGAAATGACTACATGGTCTGAACTTCTGTTTTAACACAAAGTGAACTTCGCTGGTTTGAACTCCCGCTTAATAAGAAATTACTACGTGGTCTGAACTTCTATTTCAACACAAAGTGAACTTTGAGGTAAACTCCCGTTTAATACGAAGTGAACTTCGGAGGTTTGAACTCCCATTTAATATGAAGTAAACTTCACGTTGTAAAATTTCATTTTAACGCATAGTGAATTTCCGTTTTAATGCAAAGTCAACTTTAATGTTTTTTGTCCTAGATTTATCATGACATGTAATGGACTTTTTAAATAATTTCACAATTATATTTATTTGATGGACAATATTTCCAACTAGTATTATGGCTCCGAGCTTCTAATTTTATGTGTTTCTCCATTTTTTTTCATTTTGTAAGAAATTTTTTCTATCTGAAATAACTTTATTTCCTTTTGAAATTTTGAAAATCTGATAAATACCTCATTGGATAAACTCCGGTGAAATCGAGGTGGAAATGTTCTCTATTTTTTTATACATTAAACTTTTTTTCAAGTTAGTATGGAAAAGTTATGGCCGTTTTACTATTTTTTTCATACAATGTCAAAATGCATGTTTTTTATTTTTCCTAACAACTAGACCCCAAACCCAAGCTACATGTGAAAGGATTTTATTTTTTTAAGTTTTTACCATTTTCTTCTATTTTGTACAAAACTGAAAAGGCGATTCTCCCGGGGGTGCGTCGAGTGAAAAAGTCCCCGGTGAACTTTCCTTTCCGATCAATGTGAACATCCCATTAGAAAAAAATGTGAATTTCTCGAGATGGGCACTCCGACTTCTAGGCCATGGATTCCTTTAGGTACAGAGGAGTGCAGAAACTGACGGACCACGGCGGCGCGCTCGTAGTGTAGGGCCAGACGGATGGCGGCTCGTGGAGGGATGATGGCGGGGTGGCGTGCAGACGGACAACGACGTGCAGACGGATCGGGTGCTTGGAAAAGAAGGTGGTTGGGTTGGGTATGATTCAGGATTAGAAGGTGTTTAAGTGGGAGGGGGTTGCATAATAGCTTTTTTAGAACTCTTAAGGAGGGTTGTAGAGTAGTCCTGTCCTAAATATATTCATGCTACTACCGAGTGTAGCTAATCCCATATGTGTTTTAGTATGTTGTATGTAGTATCTATCATACCGGAGAGTATGTATATGTTGTATGAAGTATATATTAAAATAAGGGTAGTATATATACTACTTTCTAGGTAGTATGTACAATATTTTTACATACTCCTTTTATTCGTACCGATATAACTGTATTTTTAATATGTAGTGCCACATGTTTACGTTCATTTTTTTCACGTAACTTGTCTTGGAGTATCTTACATATAATATATGAACATATTCAAATCGATAAAATTGTCTATATACTTTCTTATACCAGTATGTAAGACATGGGTGTAGATACACCCGAGGGTAGGAACCATTTTTACTATATACTCTTCGGTACGATAGATACTTCCTAAATCGTATTAAACATACGTGGGTGTAACTACACCCGAAATTAGTATGAACATGTCATATATATATATATATAAATATATATATACACTCATATACAAAGAGTAGGACTATTCTACAACCACCCACTTAAGTGATTCTACAACACCGACCAAAAGACCTTCTAAGCCCGGTCTGACCTACCTAAAAACCTTCTAAACCCGACCCACAACTCCCCAACTGAACCAGCAAAAAAAAGAAACCGCAAACCCTCCCTCATGAAACCACAATCCCACAAGCACCACTTACACCGGATCGATCCCGTCCCCTACAGCCACCCCCGCCTCCATCCCGGTGGCCACCCCTCCCCGCCACCTTCTATGTCCTAGGTCGATGTCGCCTGCCGCCTATCGCCGCCCCTGCCCCACCACCGCACCTCCACCAGCGCGTGCCCGGCCGCCAACCCCGAACAGCTCCACCGAATCTTGCCACCATCACGCCGCAACGCCGCCATCTTCGTGTGCTAACTCGCCTCTGTCCCGGCTTGCCACTGCCGCATCCGCCCCCACACGCTGCCCCTCAGACCCAGAGCGTCTCTTGCCTCCACTCCAGCGTGCCGCCCCTCGTCTCCCCGGTATTCACCGACCGCTGCTATCCGTCCTCTACGGCGCCGGCCCATGTATCCAACCTCCTTCGCTCCGGTGACTTGGCCTCCCGCCTTTACGCTTCCCACCACCACAGGTAAAAGCTTTCCTGAAGCGCATCTTTCTAGCCCGGTCCCATCTGACTCGCCGATGCGTCCCATCGCGCCCCCGTCCAGGTCACCTACGCTGGACTCTCTAGACCTCCCATGTGTGCTGCTTCGGACCTCCCCCGAGTTCTGCTCTCGGTCACCGACTCGACATTCCAGTGTCTAGTATGTGTGTGTGATGTGTTTAGCTTTTTTTTACAGTTTGTGTGATAGGTCTTCGATAAGAAGAAATTGAGGAATTTTCTTTAACAGAAGTTTAAATGTTCATTGTTCAGTGGTTCATTTATTTATGTTGGGAAATTTACTTTGATGTTTGTATATGCCCACCAATTTTTTTGTCATAATTCTTATAAGACATAAATTTAACACTTCGAAGTTCATTCTTAGTTTTTGTGGAGTTCAGCTCAACCTACAGGGAAGTCTAATTTTCAAAGTTCCATTTTTTCATAAATAGTTCTAGAAAGTAAAATTTATTTTACCTGCAAAAAGGAAGTTTGATTTACTTTACAATAGTAATTCACTCTTTTAATACGCAAAGACTCAAAATTATTTACCAATAAAAAATAATGTTTTTTTTTCATGTGTGTGATTTTTGTATTGGTCGAGAAGTTCAATTGTTCTAGTGCCCAAGTAAACACCGCGACCTACTATTGTGAACTCAGAATGCACCGTTCTACTACCGGCGGATTCAGATCTTGGTAGTTCAAAACTTCATAAAAGAAGGATACTTATAGAATAAAAAAGTTGATGTGGAAAATTTTATGATAAATAATTGTCGAAGTTCACTTTGATCACTGTAAAAGTACACTTTGAACCACACCGACGTTGATGTTCAATGCGCTGGAAGGTCACCTAAAACATGTTGGAAAGTTTATTACTGGTAGAAAAATAGAAGTTCACTTGGTGAAGGTTGGAAGTTCAGACAACAAAACATATGATTCCACTATCAAAACAATATGCCAAAAGAAAATGTATTATACCCGACGGAAGTTCACTTAATATATGTCGAGAAGTTTACTTCGTTGCTGCCGTGAAGTTCACATTGTGCTGGACCCGGAGTTCATTTTTTCAAAATACTTCAGCGAATTCATATATTTCTAAATCAAAAGTTCACTAACACACAAAACAGAAGTTCACTGCCTTTATAAATTAAGTTCATTATACTATGCTTATAAAAAATATTGGGAACAGAAGTTCATTTAATATATGTGGCAAAGTCACTTCTTCATTGCCAGGGAGTTCACATCATGCATGGACAAAAGTTTATTTTTCAATATTTCGGCGAGTTCATATATTCCTAAAATGTCCATTTTTAAAAAAAGTTCACTTTTTTAATCGCGAAAACTGAAAAAGAAGTTCAGTTCATCCATAAGTGAGGTTCATATTTTTCCTGACACAAAAAAAAATCATCTGTGAGTAAAGAAAATGTTTTTTCGAAAAAGGAGATTCACTTTATTAATTGAAAAATTGTATATCGGGTAGTTCAAATGATCCATGTCGGATGTTCGTTTCTTAGTAAACAGAAAAATTCGGGTCTCAAAGTTCACTTACATATAAAAACGAAGTTCACTTTCATACACATAGGAAGTTCATTGTTCTCTATTTTTGAGGCGGAAATTTTACGTATATAAATCATTAATACGAGCTCCAGTTGTGTAACATCCCCGATTTTAGGAAAGTTCGAAAATAACTATAGGAAATTATGTTTTCTTGTTAATGCAAGTTCCCAAAAACTAAGAAACCCAAAACATAAAAGAAATATTATATATGTTTTCCGGTGTAATTGTAATTGTTATCCAAATATGCCTCTATTTTATAAGCTATGATTTTCATCAAGGAAACAAAATTATTTGCAAGTAATGTTTTAAAACCAATGTGTTGGAATTATATTTTGCTACGGAAATATAATTTTAGCTTTAAAAAACATAAGGAATATGATCCTTGATAATATTTAATTATTAATATTAAAACATCAAAAACTATTATTTTATTTCAAAGCATTCATCATGATTTAAATATTAAAATGTGTTCCAATATTTAATTTGGGCACAAAATAATATATTATGATTTATAAACTAAATAGTTGTACTTTTAGATTTTTTTTATAAAGTCAATTTTCCAAATTATTGGTTTTCTATATTTAAAAGACATTTTAAAATAATTTAAGAAATCATTCAAATTTTGAATTCAAAATTTCAAAATTTGAAATGTGTCAAAAGTTTCCCACAAACATGCTTATTTGAAAGGTATTTTTTATTTAAATAATTTCGAAATTTATTTGAGGCTATTTGGATATATAAATTAAAAGATACATAATAATAAAGAAAAAAGGGGAAAAATTGGTTGACGTCACTGCGTTCTATCCGTTTCTGCCATGGTTGTTTTGGGTGGCTTTTTTGCGCCTTGATTCTGGGTGATTAAAGCCATCACTGGCCGCACTAAACCCAACCCCTTATAGCCCTCTCTCCCCTCCTCGTTTCCCCTCCCGTGGCCGCTCAAATCATGCCCCAAGGCTCGAGGAATTGCTCCTCGGAGATCCGCATTGTCATCGCCGTTGACCTCCATTTTTTGGCCACGGTAGAAGGTTTTCGACACCCTCTCCGGGTCCCCTGCCTCCCTCTCGCCATTGCGCACCCGTTTATACATTCGATTTATTTTTGTGAGAAGTCGAGTGTTGGCGCCATCGCTTTTCGAGGTTCACCAGAGAAGACCTCTCCTACGCATGCTCGTCGTCACCATGGCATAGCCCCTGGAGCCTCCCAGTCGTCTCCATCGACTTCTTCGTGCAGCGTCGCCCCTCGGCGTGGTGTTCTCGAAGGTGGAGGATCATCGGAGAAGCCCCGCCATCCGTGCCCGACCATAGCGCCGCCGCGGTGACATTTTCCGGTCATCCCGCCGGTGAGGTATAACCCTAGCTAGCTCTCTGCCGTCTGATCTTGATCCGACGCGTAGGATAGAACCACTTACGAAACCGCTATAGGACAATCGTAGTACGCCTGCTCAGCACACAGTCTACAGCGCGCCCAGTAGTTATCGGTCACTCAGCACATCGCGTAGCTGGCCCAAGCCCAGTACTTATCTGTCGCCCAGTGCAGCACGTAGCAGTCCAGCACTTTTTCTGGATTTTCTTCAGGAATAGAAAATAAATTGCAACTTTTTCAGAAAAGACCCTGGAACTTAGAACATTCATATCTTTTTAACCACTTTGCCAAATTTAGCATATTGGACTTTTTTAAAAGCCCTTGACATTTAGAAACTTTTAGCACTATCCAAATTTAAATTTCACCATTTAAAAATTGTTCAATTTCAAATGAGCTTGTTTGATGAAATTTTACATAGTTTAATTTCTACAAATCCATCTTGAGGAAACCAAATATTTTTGGGTTCCTTATAATGTGTACTAACAGTACCCACTACCCAAAATATTTTTTGGACAAGCTTAGATTCATGTTAGATTTAAGTTGGCCATTTAAGTAATTTTGACATATATTCAATTCCATAAATAATTTGAAAATGGTTTCTTAAGAAAAATTGCTCTATTTGGTAAAATTGGACCAGAGACATCAGTAACTAAACCATTTAGGAACCCTTGAACCATTTCCATGTAAGTTTGGCCAAAAACCCATCATAGTGATATATCCATTTGACCATGCCATGGAATTGTTTATAATCTTTTTACCTTTGTTGGTATGGCCATTTTAGAATCCAAGACCAAGTCCCTAGTATGTGTAAATCACGTAAAAGACCAAATTCTGAAGCATAAACCCCAAGTACCCATATCTACCATCTACCTTTCAAAAATTCTTATCCTCTCTAGAAGACTAAGTCCCTAAAGTACTAGAGGGAACTTCAGATGGTATTTTTGAACTCAACAAGAAGCACTACATGGGAGATCATTGAAGCACTTAAAGAAGAACATAGACTTCACCACAATCATAAGAAACTTAGGGAAGTGGAAGTACTAGAAGAAAACAAGAGGAACATCAAGAATACTAACCACATCTCTCTCTAATCTTTCTTCTCTTATTTTCTACCACATTTAGACTTTGTGGTGTGATCATTTTGATCAAGACCAACACTAAATTCATGTTAGCCAAATAACTTAGTAGTATATGGAGTTGAATACTAAGCCATGATTCAAGAAGAAATCAAGATCAAGTGGCTCCAGGTAGAAGAACCTCTACATCATGAAGTAGGACTACATCATCAAGATATGAAGAAGAAAATGAGAACAAGATCGAAGACCTTAACAAAAGACCATTGATGCTTGCGTGGATGGTGCCTTGACGGAGAGACTTCTTGATGATGATTAAGTCCCCGACAACGGCACCAAAAATATCCTTGATGCTAGCAAAATGCGTGTTGGGAACCCCAAGAGGAGGGTGTAATGAGTGCAGCGGTAAGAATTTCCCTCAGTTAAGAACCAAGGTTATCCATCCAGTAGGAGAAATAGGATCTTCGGAAGGTTGATGCCACTAGCGGTGGTGATGGCGCCTCACCGGTGTCAGCAACAACGCGGAACCTGCACACAACACAACCAAAATACTTTGTCCCAACGGTACAGTGAGGTTGTCAATCTCACCGGTCTTGTTGAAAACAAAGATTAGACGTATAGTGTGGAAAATGGTGTATGATTGCAGTAAGTAAAGAAAGCAGGGAATTGTAGAGGTTTGTTTAACAGTGTAGGAAAATGGACTGGGGTTCATAGGTTCACTAGTGGAGTCTCTCAATAAAAGATAGCATGTTGGGTGAACAAATTACAATTGGGTAATTGACAAATTGAGGTTGCACCGTAGTGCACATTCATGACATGATGACTACTATGATATTTAGTGTGGGCATTACAACAATATACATAGACCGTAATCCAACTATACCTATGACTAACAATCCACCCTCAGGTTATCATCCGAACCCCCTTAGGTATTAAGTTAAAAGCAACATATAATCGCATTAAGCAATGTGTGTAATGTAAGCAATGATTATACACGCGGGAACTCACACCGCTGTTTTCTCCCTAGTGGAAAAATCACATCCTCCCCCGTCACATTTATGTCACTCGAGCACAGGCAGAAAGGAGGCATGAAACCACTATCAAGCATAAATACTCCCTCTTGTAGTCATTAGCAACTACTTGGCCAGAGCAGCCACTTGCAACGGAAAGCATGCAAGATCACAAATAACATATGCAATAAAGACTATAATTAACTTGGCATAAGTTCAATATTCATCGGATCCCAGCAAACACAGCACATAGAAATACATAAGAACAAACTCGATCATGTTAGGCAGCTCACGAGATCTAAACATTGAGGCATAGGAGGAGAAGACAACCATCTAGCTACTGCTATGGACCCGTAGTACAAGGATGAACTACTCACGAATCACTCTTGAGGCAGGCATGGTCATGAAGGGGCCTCCGGTGATGATCTCCTCTTCGGCAGGGTGCCGGGAGACAGCTTCAGAACCCCCCTGATCTAGGGTTGGCGACGACGGCGGCAGCGGAACTTTTCGGGGATATTTGATCAGGTGTTTAGGGTTTTCCTTCGGAGGGGAATATATAGGCGAAAGGGCAAAGGCGGTGGAGCCCTGGGGGCCCACACCACCCCCTGGCGCGGCCAAGGGGGGCGCCGCCCTATGGTGTGGCCCCCCTGAGGCTCCCCTCCGGGTCTTTTCGGGACTCCGTGGAACCTTCGGGAATTCTAAGACTTTTGGGTTTCGAATTTTCCAATTCCAAGAATATTTCGAGAACAACTTTTCTGAAACTAAAAATAGCAGAAAACAGGGAGCTGGCTCTGTGGCATCTTGTCAATAGTTTAGTCCGGAAAATCGATAAAAATGACATAAAGAAGGGAGAAAACCTGTAGCAATTGGCATAATATCATCATGGAACATCAGAAATTATAGATACGTTAGAGACGTATCAAGCATCCCCAAGCTTAGTTCCTACTCGTCCTCGAGTAGGTAAACGATAAAAACACTATAATTTCTAAGGTGACATGCTACTAACATAAACTTGATCATCGTAATGTAAAAGTAAGCTGAGATCATAGAACTTTAAACACAAACATGATAAATAGAAATCTAATAATAAAGCATAGCAATCACTTTGCATCATGAGAAGTAACTCAAATAAAAGATCATGAATAACAATGCATTGAAAGATATACGTTTGTTTCAGGTATAAAGAAAGCATGGCAAGGTGGTATTTCGCAAGTCCTCAATAGTGGGACAAAACATAAATGCCAGGACACCTTCGAAGTTCATGAGGAAGACTAGAACAAATACTTGGAGAACAAGCAATAACACTTAATGAATAAACTAATGTTTTTTAATGGACAAATGCACATAAAACTCAGAATGTCATAACTGCTCTCTCAACTGTGCATAAAGTTAGAAGATGGAGACTCAACATAAAATTAAAAGAAAGGCCCTTCGCGGAGGGAAGCAGAGATCACTCATGTGCTAGAGCTTTTATTTTATTAAACAGAGGTATTAAAAGTTTGACACTCCTCCCATCAATCTTACACAAACCATGGCTAATCGAATCATATACCATGGAGGAGTGTCTATATTTTAAGAGAGGTGTATTCTAGTGTCAACGAATGGTAAACAGAAAATACAGTACGTCACAAGCCAACTAGATTTCACAAGAGAGGCTCCCATGTTAAGGACGCATCTGGGTAGAAGGTCATCCCTTTTTCTCCTTTGTCTACATAATTATGCCTTGACTGATAATTCAGGGGCAAAAATAGTGAAGAGAATTTGTTTGCATTAATTTGGGGCAGGGCACCCTGCTGCCAGCTATTCTATAAATTGGATAAGCGGATGAAGACACTAGTCCAGGGTGTGAAATCCAATCAACAAGTGAGATAAAGATTATCTATTTACGTCCTCTTGACCAAAAACAAGCACACAAAACAGGAGTAATTTTGAAAGTTTTAAAGATAGCACATGAGCAATTTACTTGGAGTGGTAGAGAAATACCACATGTAGGTAGGTATGGTGGACACAAAGGGAAAACTTTGGTTTTAGGCAGTTGGATGATTGAGTAGAGCTCATACTCAGTACAGGTGGAGGCTAGCAAAAGACTGGGAGCGACAAATCAAGGGAGCATAAGAGCCATAATCTTGCATAGCGACATAAACATCATTAATAAAGGCATAAGTGGTATCACAAGTGCAGAAACTAAATGGTCATGGACTCTATTTGTGACTGGTTCATAGTCATAAACATGGTGTGAGCATGCGCCAAGTCAACCAAATAAAACATTCAAAGGAGAATACCACAAATTAATGCTTTAATATGACAAGAACAACTCATGATTCTTTGAATGGCATATTAAACACTCTCACCTATTTGAGGCTATTCATGCTACTCAATAACCACAAGGCTTGAAACTATAATAACATCTAGCATGACATGAAAAAGTTCTAACTACAGTCTATCCAAGCTTCTACGTGCACCGTTATAAATTCTAGCTCAAGCAGCAGTTTCTTTTCCCAACAAGCACCATACAAAACATGCTTTAACAAAAACTCCCCAAATTCTACAGCAAGAAAACATGAGAGTACTCACATAACACTACTAAAACTAACAACACTGTTAAGAGATCCATGCAAACCAGGAGCTAAATAAATACAGCAGCCAGACAAAGATTAAGAATACAAAGTATTCCCATTAAAAAGCGGAGTGTTTCACTCTCAAATAAAAGATTGCTGGGGTCCAACCAAGCTTATTCCAAAAATAAAAATGAACTGAAAGCAAAAAATAAAAGACGCTCCAAGTAAAGCACATAAGATCTGACCGAATAAAAATATAGTTTCACTAGAAGTGACCTGATAATTTATTGATGAAGAAGGGGATTCCTTGGGCATCCCAAGATTAGACGCTTGAGTCTTCTTGGAATTTGCTGGTATGTACCACCGGGGCATCCCCAAGATTAGGCTCTTCACTCTTCTTGATCACGTCATATCATCCTCTTCTCTTGACCCTTGAAAACTTCTCACAATCTTAGTGCAATCGAAATAATAAATTCACATGGTTCAGTTTCAACACAAGCCTAACACTCATAAACACATTAGATACTTTTACAACTTCTTTAAAAACTATTTTTTCTCAAAAGAACACCAAAAGAAAGAGATTAAGATGCAAATGCAATTATTGGCAGAAATCTGTCAAAACAGGACAACAGGAAATTTTTTTTTTTTTAAATCTTCTATTGCTCAAATCAAAAATTTCTCAACTAAAAAAAGGTGCGTATATAGCCCTGTATTACGCACAAACAAACTCAGGTCATTTTAAATTTTCTGTGATTTTATACAAATTTAACAGTGGACAGCAGAAATCTGTTTCCTACGCAGAAATCCGAAATATAGTCTCAACTTTCCACTAGAGGCTTTACTTGGCTCAACAAAGACACAAAAAAAATATACAACGGGGTTTCTAAGGAAATAGACAACACCCAGATGCAAATCACATAGAAAGAAACGATGGGAAACGTGTTGAAAACGGAGAAATAAAATGGGTTGTCTCCCGGTAGCGCTTTTCTTTAACGCCTTTTAGCTAGGCATAGAAAGCAACTCAAGTATTTTCAAGTGAAGCATCAAAATTAAGCTTATAAATCTCCTCAACAATGAATTGTATTTCATCTATAGAAGTTTTAGATGTCCCTTTATAAGCACTTTTAGGCACACTACTTTCATCAAATGGGTTTGCAGGAACAATGCGATCAAAATTATTTTCTAGAGTTTCATGCATTCCTAGCAATTTAAAGGATATTGGTATTTTAATTTCCTTATCATTGGCTTTGCCGGTGTGCTATTAACATCTACACGTGAGCCTAACATCTCAAATCGGTTAAAAACTTTTCTAGCCTCAATGGCAACATCACCAAAAACTTTAAACAAAGTTGCGAGAATAAACTCTCTTTTTTCGCTATCTATAATGTTATCAAGGTAGAGGAACATTTGTTGTATTATGGGATTAAGGTAAAGAAACCTAGCTTCCAACATACGAACTAGAGATGCTGCTGCGGTTTCAGAATCTGGAGCAAGTTCAGCTAAGGATCTATCCTCAAATTCTTTGTGCATACTAACATAATTAAAGACACTCTTCCAAATATCATCCGATATGCCGATTTATCGGCCGATTTATCGCTTATCGGGTGGTGACCGATAAGATAAATGAATATCAGTGGAGTTTATCATTCAGACCATTTTATCGGTCTTGCAAGCGATTTAGCGGTCAATATGCTAATAAATCGGCTGATATATCGATTTTCCAGCACTGAAACATGTGATTAATGACATCCATCATAGAGTTTTTAGTATTATTGAATACAATCTATCTATATATCATAATTTAGAGTTTTTAGTGCCGATATAATATATTTTTATAGCATATTTTAGATGTTTCAGTGCTACAATTTCGGATTTACAAGAAAAATGGCCGGTAAATAGTCGACCGATAAAATCGATTTATCGGCCGATAAGCCGATATATCGCTTATCATGGGTCGAGCGATAAGTTAACGATAAGCGATAACCTGAACATTGATTAAAGAACTATCCAATATTATCTTTCCCAATTATATCACCGCTACATATTGGTACGTCTTTCAAGGTAAACTTGGGTAGAATCATGATTAGAGATTAAACTAAGCGCACAAAAGCAAAAATAACAGTATAAAGTAAACTAATTTTTGTGTGTTTTTGATATAAAGAAAAACAAGACAAAAATAAAAAAAGACAATAATCAAAATAAAGAGGTTGAGAGTGAGAGACTCCCCTTGCGAGAAGACTTCTTCCTCCCCGGCAACAGCGCCAGAAATTCTTTTATGCTTGCGTGGATGGTGCCTTAACAGGGGACTTCTTGATCATAATTAAGTCCCCGGCAACAGCGCCAAAAATATCCTTGATGTTGGCAATGCGTGTTGGGAACCCCAAGAGGAGGGTGTGATGAGTGCAGCGGTAAGAATTTCCCTCAGTTAAGAACCAAGGTTATCAATCCAGTAGGAGAAAGAGGATCTTCGGAAGGTCGATGCCACTGACGGTGGTGATGGCGCCTCACCGGTGTCAGCAATAATGCGGAACCTGCACACAACACAACCAAAATACTTTGTCCCAACGGTACAGTGAGGTTGTCAATCTCACCGGTCTTGCTGAAAACAAAGATTAAACGTATAGTGTGGAAAATGGTGTATGCTTACAGTAAGTAAAGAAAGTAGGGAATTGTAGAGGTTTGTTTAACAGTGTAGGAAAATGGACCGGGGTTCATAGGTTCACTAGTGGTGTCTCTCCATAAAAGATAGCATGCTGGCTGAACAAATTAGAGTTGGGAAATTGACAAATAGAGGTTGCACCGTAGTGCACATTCATGACATGATGACTACTATGATATTTAGTGCGGGCATTACAACAATATACATAGACCGTAATCCAACTACATCTATGAATAATCCACCCTCAGTTATCATCCGAACCACCTTAGGTATTAAGTTGCAAGCAACAGATAATCGCATTAAGCAATGTGTGTAATGTAAGCAGTGATTGTTCACGCGGGCACTCACACCGCTATTTTCTCCGTAGTGGCAACATCACATCCTCACACGTCATGTTTCTTCCCTCGAGCACAGGAGAAAAGGAGGCATGAACCCAGTATCGAGCATAAATACTCCCTCTTGGAGTCACTAGCAACTACTTGGCCAGAGCAACCACTAGCAACGGAAAGCATGCAAGATCACAAATAACATATGCAATAAATACTATAATCAACTTGGCATAAGTTCAATATTCATTGGATCACTGCAAACACATCACATAGAATTACATAAGAACAATCTCGATCATGTTAGGCAGCTCACGAGATCTAAACATTGAGGCATAGGAGGAGAAGACAACCATATAGCTTGTAATATGGACCCGCAGTCCAAGGATGAACTACTCACGCATCACTCCGGAGGAAGGCATGATGATAAAGAGGCCTCCGGTGATGATCTCGTCTCCGGCAAGGTGCCGGGAGACAGCTTCAGAACCCCCCTGATCCAGGGTTGACAACGACTGCGGCTGCAGAACTGTTCGGGGATATTTGATCAGGTGTTTAGGGTTTTCCTTCAGAGGGGAATAAATAGGAGAAAGGGAAAAGGCTGTGGTGTGGGCCTCCCTATGGTGTGGGCCCCCTGAGGCCCCCCTCCGGGTCTCTTCGAGACCCTACAGAACCTTCAGGAATTCTAAGACTTCCGGGCTTCGAATTTTCCAATTCCGAGAATATTTCCACAACAACTTTTCTAAAACTAAAAACAGTAGAAAACAAGGAACTGGCTCTATGGCATCTTGTCAATAGGTTAGTCTAGAAAATCGATAAAAATGACATAAAGAAGGGAGAAAACATGTAGCAATTGGCATAATATCATCATGGAACATCAGAAATTATAGATACGTTCGAGACGTATCAACTATTCCCAAAATTTATAAGTCATAGTGTGAACTTTTTAATAACCCCTAGTATCCAAAACCTCTTAGTGGATACATGTAAACCTAGGTTGTTTCTAAACACTTAAGCCAAAACCATGAAGTTCTACAAGAAGCAATGAAGTCACTACAATAAGGAGGAAGCTACAAAAGAGCCTGAAGATGATTTTCAAGAAGACCAACAATGCGAAGCCTTCAAGCAACCATACCATCTGTCAAGTTGATGGGTATGAAGTTTGTTTTGTCCAACCATATAGAAAAATCGAAAACCTAGTCCATCCTTAGTGAACTCTTGGAACTTCCTGGATAAATATGTTATCAAGAAAGTTTGATCGCTACAAACTCAAACCTTGACCTTTTCCTAGCCAAGTTGGTTAAACCCATTTTTCTATGTTAGTTGCTTTGTATGTTTTCTTCACTTGTATGTTTGATTATTAGGATGCTTGTTTATTTTGTTATTCTGTTTTCAATGTATAGATTGTGTGGAGAGCAATGATATTATGCTATGCCCTTATCCTAGTAGTGTGTAGCCACCTTCATTACCTCATTATTTATAGCCTTATAGATAGGTATAATATAATGCAATGCTTTCAAATAGTTTTATATGATGTCGTGGAAAACATCTAAGCATAAACTTAAATCAAACACATGGGTGGAATTTGGATGTGATTGGTTTATGTTGAGTGGCTCCCTAGGGCCATGTCTATGGTGTTTTTTACAGAAGGAGTACACTTGCGGATGTCCACCCAGAACAAAGAGATTACTATGTCCTTTTAAGTTTAGTAGCTTTCCGTGTAGCCATTAGTCATATGGGCTCTTTCTTGATCAATTAAGTTGAATAAATTCACGAGGCTTACAGGAAGATGCAGCATAATTAGAACGGGTAAGCCACATGGTGGTGGAATTTCTTCTGAAAGATCTTGTCTCGATCTTCTTCCTTCCTTAGTTCACTTAGGGTGTATAACATGTTTGGGTTGATTTGAGTCTGAAGGTGAAAGTGCAAAAACTCTACAGAGTCAACAAACTAAGATCTTAGCCGTGTCCCCGGTTATGGACAACTATGAGCAGCTGGATAAGGAATGACGGAAGAATCTCAACACCATTTTCAATAAGTAAATTTTTGACTAAGTGAACAACAATTGTCACTACTAGGGAAAAGGCTACCACAGGCGCACCAAATTATCCTACCGCAGGCGAATTTTGGTTCGCCTGGGACCACATCGCCAGCGGTAATGAATTACCGCAGGCGAACATCAAAATGCGCCTGGGGTAACTTGCATACCCCAGGCGAACTGGCCTTGTGCGCCTGGGGTAAGCCTTTTACCCGAGGCGAACAGGCACTATGCGCCTGGGGTATCATTTCCTATTCGCCTGGGGTATGGTTTTGCTGTGTAAAAAAATAAAAGAAACGAAAATAAATGAATCACAGCAAATTGACAGAAGTAAGTATGAAAATGACAGCAAAATGACAGAATAAAGTTTCATAACAGAAATATTCTCGGTCATCAACACATAGTCTCAATCATCACCACATAGTTCAACAAATATTACATAGTCTCGAAAACAACCATACTACTAATAAATTCAGGAGTTAGTCAGATGGAAATGATTTTTTGTTCTAATTTGAACAAACTCGTCATCTATCTAGCGGGCTGATGTAGTTGATGACCATCATCATGTCCAAGTTGGGATGTCACTATTCCTCATGGTGATCAGAATAGCTCGGCCAGCCTCCATACCAACTCTTGCGGAATGGAACTACCTCCATGCTTGAGAGTTGAGGATGACACGACCATCAGCATTATCCCTGGTGATCGGAACTGCGGTGACATTTCCTGATTCTCCACGGAGTACTCCAATGGTACCTTTATGCTCCATGCCAGCACTGTCCGCTACCGCCATAGGTATTTTCTAGAACACACAATTCCAAGAAAGAATAAAAGCACAATGTCACATACCGGCCACATTATAACATAAGCAACTATAGGAATAAGAAAGTGTTAAGAAACATACCATGACATGTCCATTGGAGATATTAGTGTTGGTGATGCGATGCACGAAAGGGACCCCGATGTAGCTATCTATCTGGGCTAGTTTCTGAAGGACACGGTCCTTCTCAAGCTCGCTAAGATTGGCTCTTTGAGCAACCACCACATGTTTCCATGGGTCCTCCTCGTCCATATCATCCTCATTGTCCATATCATCCTCATTGTTCCCAATTTCCTCCTCACTACCTCCATCCTCGCTCGCAATCCCGCCCATATACAGAAGTACGATACGAGGTTGCGGTCCTGCCATAGAGAAGTGAATGTAATCACCTCCGCTTAAATTATAGGTGGCGATGATAGACCGCAATTGTTCCCCGTAGAAGTAGGTCTTCTTTCTTTCTTTCTTCACTCGAAGAATGTAAATGGTCCTGTGAACATCGAAATCCACGTTATTGCCTGCTAACTCGTTGAACTCTTCCCGAATATTGCATGGTACAATCTAAAAAGAAATATAAAAGAATCTTTTGTTAAGAAACATACCAATCTAAGCTGGATAGTAAAACGAAAGAACACAAGTTGCAAGTTAACATAAAAAGAATCGTTTGTTAATTACCAAAGAATCAAGGTGACCGTCGTGGAGCTGAAGCATAAAAGAAGACCCGGTGAATCGTCCTTGGGCACATAGGGACCGACATACTTTGCAAGCCATGTTCTATTAAATTAAGAAAGTAGACATAGAGGTTAGAGGAGCATAGCTATTATCCGGTGCATACATGTGTAGTGCAATTTGAGGCGATTAATTTACTGCTTTTTGATTTTGTTGCCTGTATGTATAGGTCGGAAATGTTGCTACCACATGAGTAAATTGCTTGTATTTTTATAACTTGTTGAGACATGGATCGTTGTCAAAGAGTTATAAAGAACAACTAGAATGGTTCATTACTGCATTTTACAGCTTCAGTGTATGACAGTGTCGTGTTTTTGTCACATCTCCGTTTGTGCTATTAAAATGTCTTGACTGTTAGCACTGATTTCTCGGGCATGTCATTAGAACTATTTATTTATCTTTCTTATTGTTTTTTTGTACTTGTGTCCTCTTAACCAAATATACTTCTAATTAATAATTCTAAGGAAACTCTTTAAGCATTGAGCTATATGAGTGTAAAGAAGATAATACTTTCTTTTCTAATGTGCATTTCATATATCATACTTTCGAGGAAAGATAAATGGCTACCTAGAGTACATCTTTGGTTGTATATTGTGTATTTCATATGCAATAATACCATTAAGTGAAGTTTCTACCGCGTGTTCATCTGAGGTTGTAAACAAGAACTCAACAACTTCACTTATCAAGGCCCTGATTTAGAAAGCAGAGTTGTCACTTTGCTAAAATTTTAATGGTAAGAGATGGTATGATACAACTCAGTAACGCTGAACTATATGTATATCTTGCAAAACTTCAAAATGGCACTTCAATATATTAGCTTATTTGTTGCATTGTATTTCCACCAAAGCTTTTTTTGCTAAGTATTTGTGGTTGAAATTATGCAAGTTTTAGCTGAGTCAATAGGAAAATATGGAAGTATGGTGAGGGTCATACTCGTTGTAGAATAAAATAAAAGAGAACAGAAACCAGAACAATTTGTATGGTGGCTCGGTGGTTAGTGGAACCCTTGTGTTCTTCACCGCGGCCACCAGGAGCAGGCGCATGGCGTTCAGGGCCTCGCCGCCTCCGCCCGTCCGTATCACCTCGTCCTCTTCCAGGCCACACTGCCCGACGGCGACGTCGCGGGTCAAAGGTGAAAGGGGAGATAGGGGAGTGGGCGACGACCGCGTGGATGGTAGGGAGGGTGGATGGGAGGGAGGGGGGCTGACCTGGATCCACAACGACGGAGTGGGCGATCTGCTGCTCGACGACCTGCTCAGCTCCTCCTCGACACTGTCGTGGCCGTGGGCGTGGGGATGGGAGACGACGGCGGCGTGTGGGTGCGGGTGCGGGTGATGAAGTTCTGGTGACCACTAGTAGAAAACAGGGCATTGAGCCAAACACATTGGAACCGGTTTGTATCACAAACCGGTTCCGGTCCTAAAGGCCTTGCGGCCATTTGCTGCAGGGAGGGGGGCCCAGGGGACAGACCCTTTAGAACCGGTTTGTATCACAAACCGCTTCTAAAGGTTTTCTCATTTTTTGCAGCAACATCGAGGGCTTACCCCAGGCGCTTCCGCAAAAATTCGCATGGGGTATGTGTTATACCAGAGGCGAACAGGTACGTTATTCGCCTGGGGTAAAGGAAGAGTGCCAGGTGTGGTGATGGGTGGCCCTGCCACACTTTACCCCAGGCGCTTCCGGAATTGGTTCGCCTGGGGTAACAGACTTACCCCAAGCGCATAGTGCTCCTGTTCGCCTGCGCTAATTAGCCCAGGCGCATCGACTTGCGTGTTCGCCTGTGGTAGGATATGCTGCTATAAGCAAATCTCTAGTAGTGTGTGGTGCTTATATTTCAATCCAATGTTGCCACCCTTTGAAAAGAAAATATTAATTTACAAAAGAGATAGGAGAAACTGGCTTTATGAAAGCTTAGCCAAAATTCCACTCAGCCAAATAAGCATGTAGTATTAGTATTGTCATTTATATCCACAATAGTGTTACTTGCCAATGTATTAAATTGTATTGACTTCCTTGTGGATGTATATTCCATCTTGTAGATGAATCTGAAGAAAAGTGATAATTTCGTTTAGGATCTCGAGTCTACCGGCAACATGTTTTGCCTGTGGCACATGAAGAAGTTGACGTTCAATGTTGTACTATGTTTTCCGCTGTAATACTTTCTATCCTGGTAGTCTTCTAAGACTATGAAAGTTTTATTGTCATTTTATAAAGACTAGATCATGCGATGTAATATATTTTGACGCATTTGCATGATATGTCATTTGTACTGTGGTGCTAGCAATTGATCGAGGGACTAGCACAATAACACATGTGTTCTTGCATTGTTTAAATGTGGGAACGCTACATGTTGCCCAAATCGACCGGTTCCTCATGCAACTGACTATGATATGAGTTTAATTAAACTCTCCCATGCCTCCACACACCCCACCCGATCAACACAATCATACCAATTTTGAGTGTTTCTATATCATCCCGGTTTCTTCGATTTTTGTACTTTCAAAATTAATTAAAAATGTATAGAATTTCAAAAAAAAAATCTACAAAAAAGTTGCGCCTAGTCAATGTCATTCCAACGCCATATAATTTGTTACTCTTTGATAATCGGTTTGAAAATAATCTCCAAAAAATAGTCCACCGGACATAGAGGTTCAAAAATCAGAATTGTGTATTTTTAAAACTTCTCTTAAACTGTAAGGATTTTCAAAAATTGATAGAAGTATAAAAGTTGCGTGTTCCCATATCTTTCCAACGGCGTATCATTTGCATCACTGCGATAAACTGTTTGAAACTGGCGCCCAAAATACAGCACGCAAACAGAGAAATTCGTAAGAACGGTGTTTAGTAAATTTGAAATTATTTAAAAACTGTACCGAATTGGAAAAACCTGTAAAAGTGAAAGAGTTGCGCAGTATCCATACCTAATATTATTTTTCTTCTACATCAACGTTTCAATTTTAAAACCTACGGAGTAATTTTCTTCTACGAAAACGCAGAATTTCAGTCCCGTAGTTTTATTTTTCTTTTACGTCAAACATTTCTTTCCCCACCACTTTCATCATGAGCTATCCCCCAATCCAATGCATCGTTTGCAGCCGGTGGTTCTAAAATTTGGCGAACGACTGCATGGACGATTGCGGTTAGCGGCAAGCGGCTGGCGGAGAGCGCCTGCTGCTGGGGTCTGCAATGGGTGGCGCTCTCGTCGTGGAAAGGAAGGCTGACAAGAAAAGTGCGGCTAGCCCGGCAAGGAGCCCACGCCTGCCTCTCCCCAAGATAACACCGCTGCTCATCAAGACCTCCACAAGGAGGACCCCCTCAATCCTCAAGGGAGCCCAAATGCGTTCGAACAACTCACTGACGGCACCTCCGCAATAGCTCTCATTAATCATCATGTCTACTTTGTTAGAAGTGTGCTTCGAGATGCCCGCATGAGGTACCCCGTGCATCAGAAGATTCTGTACGCGCTCCTTGTAGCTTCGAGGAAGCTCTGCCACTATTTCGAGGGATATCCCATCACGGTGGTAACCGCTTTCCCTCTGGAGCAAATCTTGCGCAACTCCAGCGCCACAGGGCGTGTCGTGGAATGGGAGGTTGAGCTCCAACACTTCGGGCTCCAGTTCCTCACCACCAAGACAAGTAAAGGTGGACCTCTAACGGAGTTTAACGCAGAGTGGACCAACCCACCACCACCAGAGCAACCTGATAAGTAAACCGCCGCACCAGGCATGATGGCCCTAGGGACATGGACCATGCACTTCGACGATGTATTATCCTCCAAGGGCTGGGGGGGCTGGAAGAGTACTCACATCGCCAACGGGCGACAAACTCCACCACGCCGTCCAGCTCCACTTCGGCCGCAGGGCCAAGGTCTCCAACAATATCAACGAATACTAGGGCCTCCTTGCCAGCATCAGAGCCGCCATGGCCCTGGGCATCAACGCCTCATCATCAAGGGGGACTCACAGCTCCTTGTGAACTTCTCCAACAGGAGATACACGGCCAAGGACTCGCACACGGCCCTGTACCTCGAAGAGGTTTGCAAGTTTGAGAGCGTTTTCTCGGCATGGAGCTGCAACACATCCCTCGGGCGGACAACAAAGAGGCGGACGAAATCACCAAGAAAGCATCAAGGAACTGGACGCAACCCCCCAAGCATCTTTGAAGAGAGGATCGGGAAGCCATGCATCCATCATACCACACATTGACAATGACAAGACCTAAGGAAACCACCACCTCAGGGAAGAGTTCCCACCAGCTCCCTCCCAAGGTGGACCATATTGTGGCATTCCCTCGGGATGCCGCCTCGTGCTAGCATTCACTCATGAGGAAGCATGCTGGAACGAGAGCCTCATGGACTACATCCAGAAAGGGGACCTCCCCGAAGACGAGGCCGAAGAAGAATGCGTCGCACTCCAAGCCAAGATGTACTGCGCCATCGACCCCAGGCTATACAGGAGACGCCCCAATGGGGTGGCACTGATGTGCATCCATCAAGATGAAGGCATCAACCTTCTCAAGGACATACATCAAGGAGACTGCGGCCACCACTCTTCCTCACGGCCGCTCGTCGGCAAGGCCTTATGCTATGGCTTCTACTGGCCTACTACCCTCAAGGATGCCACCGGTCTCCTGAAGACCCGTGAGGTGTGCTAGTTCCACGCCAATCAAGCTCACCAATCCCCTCTCATGGTCGTTCGTGGTCTGGGGGCGCGATATCCTGGGACCATTCCCACGAGTGCTCGGGGGCTATCACTACCTCTACGTCCCCATAGATAAATTTACCAAGTGAGCGGAGGTGGAACTAGTCTAGGACATCACGACGAGGTCGGCAGTGAAGTTTGTCAAGGGGTTGGTGTGCCACTTCGGCACCAAGATATGCTACGCCTCCATCGCCCACCCACTCAACAATGGCCAAGTGGAGCGTGCAAACACCGAGGTCTTCAAGGGACTCAAGTCAAAGAGCTTCAAGAAGCTCAAGGCCCATAGGAAGAAGTGGATCGACGATCTCAGGTCGGTGTTGTGGTCTATCTGCACCACCGCGACAACGTTCACGGGGGAAACACCATTCTCCCGATGTACGTAGCTAGCTCTATGTAAACAAATAATTTTCTGATTATATTTTAGTATCATGTATACTATGGGGGAAGAAGTAATTTGTTACTGGAATTATAGAAAAAAGAGGAGGTACATGAGGAGTGAATTGGGATTTAAATAAATTTGAGAACAGTAAAAAGAAAACTTTGAACTGATGGACCTTGACTCAATCAATATAAGTTACTATGTAGTAATTTTTTCTATCATACAATGAATATTCCATATGATAAAGCCATTATATTTTGTTGTGAAGAATAAAGATGGTACCTTTTCTACGTATGAATGCAAAAGAACGTTCTATTTGTTAGAGGTGAGTAAAGCCATTGTCATATTTTATTTAAATAGAGGATGTTCAATAGAGTAGTTAGAAAAAAACAGAAACTCGTTTGTTTAAAAATAGGGGTCATTAATAAGTTTTAATAACAATTTTTTTAGGTCCTATCATATCATCATCTTCTAGCGTAATCTTGAACTTACCCTTTTTTATCGAAAATATGTCCAATCAAAGCACTAAATCTTCTATCTTCAATATCTACATTGGCATGCATATTTTCTTTGACAACCTAGTTTCTCAACCCTTCCGAGAGTTTCGGAAACATTGTCGTTGATTATCCGTAAGAGAATAAATAGTTTTTTACTTGTTAATTTGCATGCATTTTACATTTATATTCAAGCCAGTTAAATTTCTCATGCCGAATTTGTAGATCGGTGCAGTGCACATCATCTGTGCTTGAGGCTCTCATACTTTTCAAAGACATGTACACCCAATATTGCAGAAAAGAGGTAGAAAGTTGCATTAAAAATGCAGTTATATTCATTGGGAAGAATCAAAAAAAAAAAAGGATGGTTCATGGTAAGTAATATTGTGCGATTGATGTATGCAGGGAACATTTGTATTTATTCATGATTTTCAACTACCGTTAAGTTCTTTTTTACAGGTACGGATCTTGGGGTATATGTTTCATTTATGGAACCATGTTTTTAGTAAGTGCATTAGTTTCCACCGGGAGATCTTATACTAATAGCTACTGCATCACGAAAGCATGAAACGTTCTATTGTCAAAACAACAAAGCACCGGTGGATGGGGCGAGAGCTATCTCTCTAGTGACAATGGGGTATACCTTATATACTTTAACTAATAATTTAAGGTTGTGTATTAAATCATATGTCGTACCCAAAACCGGTTAGAAATTCGGATTATTTAAGAAGTCATGCATGAATTATTGACATTATTATATCAATTTTGCATAAGCATCTGTAATTTGTTTGGAAATCTTGTGCATGATGTTTATACAGAACTAGGTGGTTATTTATATGTCCAACCCAACTAATACACCGACTTTCTGGAGAAACTAAAATACAAGGATACCAAGACTACACACCCTATTTTTAGGTCTATGCTTCCCTTGTACCAAGCGTTAACTTAGTTTTGTCACAATTTTTAAATCGAGAGGTTTTAATCATTATGATGTACACTACTATTCCACAATGTGCACTCCATTGCACATGCAAGTTAATTTGCAAAACCTTCATTGAATAACCACAAGTTGATTTTAAACAAGCGAACATCTAATACGATCCTTCTAATCTACCTATTTAGTTTACGTAAAATGGAATACAGAATAACTTTAAATATCTAGCTTGCACTTAATATTTGAAGTTTACTTCAGATATGGTATCAATGATATTTAGATGGGATCATATTTAACTTATTGAGTTTCTGATTCTATTGTGTGCAGGAATATGTTGATAGCAAAAAAATAATTATACAATGAACACTTCGTTTGAAATGTTGGGTTTAATTTACACGGGACAGGTTTCTTTCATATATATATTACATATATAATGTTCTTGCAAACATGATTCCATAAAATAGTATTATCTTGGATCTCAAATTTCTTATATATTGTGTCAAGGTTGAACGAGATCCAATGCCACTTCATCATGCAGCAATGCTGTTGATCAACATGCAGCTAGAAATAGGCGATTTTCCACAACAGGTAATTAAGATTACAACTTTAGTTTGTCACATAGGTTTTGTATGAACATTACAGTTCTCAGAAATTTATCTTTTTATAATCAATATTAAACATCTATAACAGAAACTAGATAATATAATAAAATACAATTAGTAAAGGTTAATCTTGGTTGCGAAAAAATGTGACTAAGAAACTTTTGAAGGCCTATGTGTCCTACATCGTTTTCTAAAGTCCCCTTTCAATTTTGTTAACATGAGCATATTGGATGCTTTAACTCCTCCGTGTACTTCAATTATGCGAACTACCACAACATATATCCCATTATGGCCCTTGGAGAGCTCTCTGGCCGACTTGCAACCAAGAACTGATAATGAGACATCTGAATCCAGTACAATGTGATTCCAAGGTTGAAGATTTTTTAAATAAAAAACACTTTGCTTCTATTATTCAAGTTTCTCTCCAAACAGTTTTTTGTAACACTAATATTTTTTAGTCGGTATTAGGGCTGATTTTCTATCATGTAATGTTTTGATATTCGGGGCAAGACATGGTGGCAGTATCCATTGGTTAGTATTTGCAATGTTTTTTATTAGGTATGGGGCCTTATGAGAATTTATTTATAAGCAACATCGTGAAGTATGGCTTAATACTCTGCTAGCACGTGGGATGAGAGAAGTGCATCGACGAAAATAAGAAATTAATATTTACCGGGCATACACATGTGTTTGTAATATAAGGGCCGATTTGGACATAGTCTAGAAGAACGTAGGAGTATAAAAAACATAGGATTCTCCCAGTTTGACTGTGCAAAACAGAGGATTACAAAACATAGGAAAACTACCTGAATAGTCGTTTGGATGGAACGCAGGAAGAACGCACGAAAAATATATCGATCATATGCAACCGGGTATAAAAAGAGATTGAAGTGTATGTTACATTCCTATGGGATCGAGGAATATGAATACGATCAATGGGAAGTACTTAAGTTCCATTGATCCAAATAATATTGTAGGCCTACAATCCTGTGAATTCCCTACACTCCAAAGATGGTCTAAAACTTACAGGTAAGGAGAGAAAATGAGGCACACTTTTCAAGGATGTAGGCCTATAAGTCGAGTGAGATACTTACTTCCAGATTGACGATGGATTTTTTTAATAATATCGAGAATGATCATAAGGAGTTGTGTTGACAACATAATTCTTAGATCTACTAAAACTTACCTAATATGAATATATTTCATAGTGGCCTCCATGTACTTAGAATTGTGCAAATGCACCCTTTCTTAGTGGGATATCATAGGAGTGATGAATATTTAAGGTACAATTAATCGGATGCATTGTTTCTTATGGGTTGTATCGACATCTAATAAATCAGGCTCAATCATGCATATGATTAGGATCGAACCATTTTTTCCTATTACCACTAGAAGGGTTTTATGTTAGCTAAACTACAACTTCACTATCTTTCTTCATTAACTAGTATGTCACGTTAGCAAAACTTCTATAAAACCACGCTAAGTAACTAGGATTGGAAGATGCCTTATTTATTTACCTTGTATCATCTTCAATGTCAAGATAAAATGTAGCATGCCTTCAAGATTATAGAAAAAACCCTATTTCTGTGGCGGAAGATAATGTTTAGATTGATGCTAGCAGCCCTCACAGTAATATTCTAGCTTTGGAGCCCCAACTACGCTTGGCCTTATTAGCATCAGCGGAGGATGAGGAAGCACATTGTATACATAAATAAAATAGGTCATAATCAAAAATTATGGACGCCCAACACTCTTGCATACTCTATTTCATGATATTAACAGTTTACACATTTTCCATCCTTTGCGAAGAAATGATTAAGATGGGATATGCTAGAATAAATTACTCCCACATCGATGAATCATACCAGGTCAGCCATCTTTGTGTATCTACTCTAAGTCGGCCCTTGGAGGAAGTCTACGGTGGATCATCCATGCCTTTGACATTCAGATCGCATCATATGGTCCTACTCTCACTTTTTTTACGTTTCATATTCTCAATTTTTATTGTTCTTTACCAACTACACAAGTTCAGTTGGATTCCATTTAATTTCTTTCTTTATTTTGCAAATTGATCAAGTATGTTGGGTTATTACATTAACGTCCTAAAGATTTGTGTCGTTTATCGGCATCATATTCATGAATCTATGAAGCGTCTATTGAAAGAGATCCAACTTATTGGTACGTGCGCTCGAGCCGATCGGATATCTTCTTCTGCTATGTCAAGACCGACCAGATCTAGACCATTATGTCAGTATCTTTTGACCTAAATGGTCCGGAAACAAACTTTCAGCTACTAATTGCCCCTTAAAAAACTTTCAGCCAAATCCGACCCTTTTTTGAAAACGTCATCGGTATTGGCGTTCTAACAGCTCAGTGGCTCTTACAATATAAGAAAACACTATTTAATTTGTCTTATAAAAACGCTGAAAATTAAAAAGTGGCTAAGTATTTTGAAAGAAGGCATTTAGTACGATATTTTCAGTTTCAGAGCCTCCGGAAATCTCAAAATCGACAAAACGAATGGCGAAATCTGAGAATTTCAAAGGCTTGAGACTGAAAACGCCATATTAAATGGATTTTTTAAATACTTATCCGCTTTTACGTTTTTCGGCATTTTATAGGTCAAATTCAACGGTGTTCTCTGACATTCTTAGAGTGTCTGAGATTGTAATAAAGACATTAATTTGGTGTGTAATTTTTGGAGAAGGGACAGATTTGGCTGAAAGTTTTAAGGGGTCAATTTTAGCTTAAAGTTTGATTAAGGAACATTTAGGTCAAAACACACTTTATGTCATGGACAATTTGCATTAGATGGATTTGTGTGGCCAGCTAGGACCAAGATCCGACCTGCAACACACATGTTCATAACGAGCTCAGTCTGGCCTACTCCCTCCGTCCACGAATAAGTGTACATCTATATTTCTACTTAGTCAAAAAATTTAAATTTTGACCAAATTTATAGAAAATTGTAGCAACATATATGACAGCAAAGTGGTATATTTTGAAAGTTCATATCGAGAAGAATCTATTGATACTAGTTTGGTGTAATAAATGCTAGCACATTTACTAATAAAGTTAGTCAAAGTTCAATAAATTTGACTGACAAAAATAGAAAAAATACATTTATTCGTGGACGGAGGGAGTACATTATTCGAGTATGCTCGTATTCCCTTACCTTTCAATTTAGTGGCAGTCAATACAACCTGTCGCATGCATTTATGGAAATTTACAATGGGGCCTATATAGCGCTCGATCTGGATCTGCGAATAGGCTCATTTATTTTTCAGGTCCTCTAATAATGCACATTAGGAATAGACAAGATTATATGCATATACCGTGGCCATGACTTGTCGCATCTGGCCACATGCATATTTTCCAATGTTTGAATGTGGTTTAAATCTCTGTTTTTTATTCTTACGAACCTATAATATTGCAGTGATATTTTTTATATACGAAAATCAACATACTCGCGGCAACAAACTAATACGATGCTCGCACAAGGAGTACTTGAACATTTCTTTCAGAAATTTATTTTATTTCACAAACGTTTAACCCACCATAGGATTCCTCTAAGGAGCGGACACATAAAGACAGTTGAATGAGTCTGATTCTACTCCAACTTTCGTCTTCCCGACCTGACCATATGCCACATTAGCCTAGGTATAACCCTACCCAAGCAACCGACATCACCCGCCGATGAATCACGAGATGCCAGCGAGACATGGATACCGTCATCAGGACCCAGACGAAGCAAAAACCCCGTGGTACCCCCCAAAGAGCATGCCCTTCGCATTACAAAACGACGATCCAACAGAACTCTAGCCGACTGGTACGTCTAGAAGGTGGACCACTCGCAAGTCGGACCCAAATGTAACATATGTGTGTGCACAGTCAGAAAATGTAGGATAGGAGCACATTTTCCGCCATTGGCATAGGGTACCCGTCGACTAATGGAGAGCCATGAATAAGACAGTTGCACCTAGCCCCTACCTGGTGAAAATGTGAAAGGGACGAAAACCACACTATGCCCCTTCCAAAGGTCATACCGCACCGGCCAAAGTATACACGTTCAATCGACCAACCGAGTTAGGGGCTAGCGAGTCGGACTAGTTCAGCCAATCTTCACTACAAGCCTTGATGGGGTCGTTCCCAAGCGACTGGGTGTCTTGTTAGAAAAGTGTTGTCTTTCATTCTTTTTAGTATTGAATTGGAAGTCAGGCTCCCGAGGAAGCCTACTGTCCATCACCTCTCGCTCGGTATAGATCATGCAGTAGTCATATTCTTAGTTTTTATTGTTATTTGCGGAGTTGAGTTGATTTAGTAATTTTTTGAATTGAACATTTCATACGTTAAAAGTGCCAAAAATCTTTGTTGTTTAAAAAATCCTTGTTGTTCGTCTGCATGTTTTTGCCAATATGTATTGATGAATCAATAAAACATCTAAACGTAAAATTTATTAATGTATGCCATTCCGTTCCTACATTGATAATGGAATGAAAGGGAAAGAGATCCAACAATTTATTACCTATGACATGTTAGGAGTGATCTGATCTGGATATTTATATATGTCACGGACCATTTGCAACATATTGATTTGTGTGACAGGCTAGGCTAGGACCAAGACCGGGCAGGTTGTACCTACGTTTATTACGAGCTCACAACGGCCTGACCTACATACTTCAAAGTATGTACCTACCCCTCATCTTTGGATTTAGTGGCAGTCTAGATCAATCTTTGTGTTTGTGGAAATTAACTATTACAATGGTGGATATTTTACTGTGTTCAGGCACGCACACTAGGAGGCGTAAAGGCCATTTGAATATATCGTGGCCATGACTAGTCGCAACTGGCCACATGCATATGGTCCACTGTTCAAATGTGGTATGATGCTCCGCTTTTTATTTTTGCCAACCTATAACCTTTCAGCGAAATTATTCATATACAACAAATTAACATAGCAGAATCAACAAACTATTACGATGCTCGCGGAAAGAGTATTTGAATATTTCATCCTGAAATTTATTCTATTTCACGAACATTTAGGTCGAACGCAACACTGATCATAAATGAGAATGGCCCGGCATCGTGTGTCCTTGCCCTCGACCCCACACGAGCCCCAAGTTCCAATATCTTACATAGCCGCACGACTCACGTGCTCACAGCTTGGTCGAAGCAGTCAACGCACAAGATGACTTGCAAGCTCCCGCCGGACAAGAAGCGCTGCCATGTCATGAGATTTTCATGAGTAGGTCTGCACCCTCAGAAGAGTGGGTTTAGAAATTGGGATATGCATAAGTGATGGTAAGTTTTCATGCAAAAGGTTTTTTCCAAGCCCTCGCAGCTGCCGGCGTGCTACTAAAAAAAAATAAGACCACATGTGGATGGACGACGATACTTTGCAAGATATATGGTAAGATGTCATCAAGCTATACATGTAGCCTCGCAACTTACATACCTACTTCCTGACAGTCTTGGTCCAGGCCTGCTACAAAAATAAATGTGATGAATTGATTGAACAACTAAACGTCAATTTGATGGATCTATGTTATAAAGGAAATTGAATCCAATTTATTGCTACTCCCGATCGGATCTCATATCTGACCTGATCTAGATATTTATATATGTCATGGACCGTTTATAGCGCATTGATTTACGTGACAGACCATTCCAGACCAAGACCTACGAGCCCACAATGACATGGCCTACGTCTTTCAAAGTATACATCCATCCCTCGTATTTGTATTTAGGGGCAGTCAAGACCAGGATAGATATGGATCGAAATCCAAATGTGTAACTAGGCACATTTTTCCTATATATACGTGTAGGTGCCCGGCCCTCATAGAGTATCTGTTGATTTACCTATATATATAAGGAAAAAGGTTCCTACCTCTGGGTGTAACTACACTCACGTCTTATATACTGTGGTATGAAAGTATGTTGAATATTTTGTCAGTTTGAGTATGCCCATATATTATATGTAAGATACTCCGAAACAAGTTACGTGAAAAAATGAAACTAAACATATAGTTTGCACTATATATCTCAAATATCGTCATATTTCTACGTATAAAAGGTATATGTAGAAAAATTATACAAACTACCTAAAAAGTAGTATATACTGCCAAAACAGTAATACATATGTCATAGTACCCATACATATCCTTCAGTATGGTAGATACTATCTACATCGGACTAAACACATGTGGGTGTATCTGCATCCGGGAGTAGCGTGAATTTGTTATGTGTGTGTATATATATATATATACATATGTATATATATATATATATATATATATATATATATATATAGGTAAGTATACCTTGGATAAATAGTACGTATATATACCTCGAGGTATGCACATAGTAGGGTATACATAAGTAAAAAGTATATACATATTTATCCATATATATACCTACCTAACAGGTATGCATACACTTGGGTATACGTATTCTAGGTATGGAAGGTATGTAGATATCTTAGTTATGTATACCAAAGTGTATGCATACGTCATAGAAACCCAACGTATAGGTATTCAAGGTATCCATAATATGCACATGTACAAATTAAACCGTACTTCGTACAGTAGTATGGGCACAATGGAGCATCTGTTAGTTTACTTATATATATATATATATATATTTATTTATTTCTGCAACCCATTGTAGAATAACTATTGTGCAACCCTCGGTGAACTTCCAATTATGAATAATTTGAACTTCTCGGAACGCTTATCGGAATGGCCCATGTGATATACCGTTGGATAGGTATGAAAAAATCGCAAAGCATTTATACTTCTGCCAATTTTCAAATTCATCATGGATTTAAAACATTTCCAAATCTATAGTCCATTTTCGGACCTCACGAATCTACCTCTTTTCGTGTTGTATTTTGGGAGTAATTTTGAAACCGCTCGTCGTACTTATGCAAACGATATACCGTTCGAAAGGTATGTAAAATGTGCAACTTTTTTACTTCTACAAAGTTTCAAAATTTCTTATAATTTAAGAGCAGTTTTGAAAACAATCAATTCGGATTTTGAACATTTAGATCCAACAGACTGTTTTTTGGCAATTACATTTAAACCTCTTATCAAAACGTAAAAACTAATATGTCGTCAGAAAGGTATTTACTAGGCTCAACTTTTTTGTAAAGACATTTTTTAGAATTTTGGTACGAATTTTGATTAATTTTGAAAATAGCAAAAAGTGAGAAACAGTGATGACATGGAAACCATTTTAATTGGCACGATTGTGTTACTTGGGTCAGATGGAGCTGTATGTGGGAGTTAAATTAGACTCATATCATAGTCAATTGCATGTTGAGACAGTCGATTCGGCCTACCGGATGTCGTATGGAACATTTCTATGCATAAAATATCCGTGCAGAAAAACAGAGCACAGTGAACTTCCGAGTGTTATAGTAGTGAACTTCTGATTTATGTGTTAGTGAACTTCCGATCGCGATTTTTTGTCTGCTGAAAAATCAGAGTATAGTGAATTTCCTAATGTTACAGTTGTCAACTTCTTATTCATGTCTTAATGAACTTCCGATCACTGTTTTTTTGCTTACTGAAAAAATGTTTGTTATTTGAAATTTTCTCCCAGAAAACAGACTATAGTGAACTTCCTAATGTTATAGTTCTGAACTTTTTATTTGTGTGTCAGAGGAATTCCGATCACAAACTCCCCTGCACGATTGGAAAAATATTAAGTACACGATATGAACTTCACTGCAGTGTCAAAGTGAACTTCTCGGTATATATTAAGTGAACTCCCTTTCGCAGTATGATACTTTTTCTATAGGAGCATTGTTTTCGCAGTGGACTTTGTGTTGTGAACTTCCATTTTAATACAAAGTGAACTACACATGGTTCAACTTCTATTCAATATGACATGCATTTGTGGTGTGAACCTCTGTTTAAATGAAATATTGATTTCATTTGTAGAATTCCCGTTTAATATGAATTGAACTTCGCGACTTTGAAGTCCCGTTTAATAAGAAATGACTACGTGGTCTGAACTTCTATTTTAACACAAAGTGAACTTCTCTGGTTTGAATCCCCGCTTAATAAGAAATAACTATGTGGTCTGAACTTCTATTTCAACACAAAGTGAACTCCGAGGTGAACTCTCATTTAATACGAAGTGAACGTCAGAGGTTTGAACTCCCGTTTGATATGAAGTAAACTTCACATTGTGAAATTTCATTTTAACGCATACTGAACTTCCGTTTTAACGCAAAGTGAACTTTAATGTTTTTTGTCCTGAATTTATCATGACACCTAATGGACTTTTTTCTAATAATTTCACAAATATATTTATTGGGTGGACCATATTTCCAACTAGTATTATGGCTCCAAGATTCTGATTTTATGTGTTTCTCCATTTTCATGATTTTGTAAGAAATTTTTTCTATCTGAAATAACCTTTTTTTTAAAAAAAAATTTTAGAATCTGAGAAATAACACATTGGGTAAGCCCCGGTGAAATAGAGTTGGAAATTTTATCTATATTTTTTCATATATTGAACTTTTTTCGAGTTAGTATGGAAAAGTTATGGCCGTTTTACTATTTTTTCATACAATGTCAAAATGCATGTTTTTTTCCTAACAACTAGACCCCAAACCCAAGCTACATGTGAATGAATTTTCCTTTTTGAAGTTTTTTCCATTTTCTTCTATTTTGTACAAAACTGAAAAGGCGATTCTTGCGCGAGGGGCGGGGGTGCATGGAGTGAAAAGTCCCCGGTGAACTTCCCTTTCCGAACAATGTGAACATCCCATTCCAAAAAAATGTGAATTTCTCGGGATGCGCGCGACCTCGAGCTGGGCACTCCCGACTTCGAGGCCATGGATTCCTTGGGGTACATAGGAGTGCAGAAACTTAAGGACCACGGCGGCGTGCTCGTGGTGCAAGCCCTGACGGATGGCGACACATGGACGGACGATGGCGGGGTGGCGTGCAGACGGATCGGGTGCTCGGAGAAGAAGGTGGTTGGGTTGGGTATGGTTCGGGATTAGAAGGTCTATAAGTGGGAGGGGGTTGCATAATAGCTATTTTATAACTCTTAAGGGGGGTTGTAGAGTAGTCATGTCCTATATATATTCATGCTACTACCGAGTGTAGCTACACACACACGTGTGTTTTAGTATGTTGTATGTAGTATCTATCATACTGGAGAGTATGTACATGTTGCATGAAGTATATATTAAAATATCGGTAGTATACATACTACTTTCAAGGTAGCATGTACAATTTGTTTACATACTCCTTTTATATGTACCGATATAACTGTATTTTGTATATATAGTGCCACATGTTTACCTTCATTTTTTTCACGTAACTTGTCTTGGAGTATCTTAGATATTATATATGAACATATTCAAATCGATAAAATAGTCTATATACTTTCTTATACCAGTATATAAGACGTGGTTGTTGATACACACGTGGGTAGGAACCATTTTTACTATATACTCTTCGGTATGATAGATACTTCCTAAATCGTATTAAACATACATGGGTCTAACTACCCCCGAAATTAGTACGAATATGTCATATATATATATATATATATATATATATATATATATATATATATATATATAGGGTAGGACTATTCTACAACACCACCTCAAATCATCCCTCATGAAACCACCATCCCGCAAGCACCACCTGAATGGATAGTATGGGAACCTAGAGGCGGGAGGGTGAATAGGTTCTACGACCAATTTTAAATTTTCTTCAAGATTAGGCTGGACACAAAGTTAAATTCTCTAGACAATGCAACTACGGTGAATTTACATGTATGAAAAGAATAACAAGAAACACAATACAAGAACAAGTAAAGAGGAGGGGAACGAGGTAACCGATATGAAGCACGCGGAGACACGATGTAATCCCGAGTTCCTCCTTATACAGGGAGTACGTCTCATTGGAGGAGTGTGAGCTTCGCCACAAAGGCCTACTCAACGCCACAAAGGCCTCACCCTATTCTCCGATGAACTCCGCCACAAAGTTCTTGTCCACCTTCACTATTGATCCCCTTTGAGGCGGGAATCGAATCCTTTACAAACAAGCTTGGGGCACACCCACAACCAAATTGGGGACTCCCAACTCCAAGAATCACCAAGTGTAGCAAGAGTTCTAGATTCTCCACAAATGGAAACCCTAGACTCAAATCCCTCAAATGAATGAGGGGGAACTGAAGATCGGGGCATTCTCTTTCAATCCTCCGAATATCAACAAGTTTGGTGGGAGGGATTGGGAGTAATTCAGGATTTGGTGAGCTCAATAAATGCAATTCAATGCTTTGGACGAACTAGAGCTCAAGAAGGAATAGGAGGGGAATTTATACCCCCTCCTCAAATCTAGTCGTTTGAGCAGGAAAACAGGTACCAGAATATTCGGTCCAAACTTGGACTGGAATATCCGGTTCGCTTCATTCTTCAGATCTGAAATTCGATAGCGTTGACCTCAACCGGAATATCCGATTTGGAGCGAATAATCCGGCTAGCTTTTGTCCCTAACTGGCTCCTGAACCGGATTATCCAATTGATATGAAATAATCCGGTTCAAATAATTCGGTTGGATTCTGTGTCTCCAACTTCCAATCGTTAGCCGATTATGAGCCGAGAATTCCACAATCGGAATATCCGGTTGTACCCGAATAATCCGGTTGCAATAATCTGGCTCATCTCTGTCCTAAACTGGGCTGAGACCACCGAAATATCCAGTTGCCCTGGAATAATCCGGTTAGAATAATCCGGCCCATCTCTTTCTCAAACTGGACTGGGATCATCCTAACCGGAATATCCGGATCCCTGGAATAATCTGGTTAGAATAATCCGGTTCCTCTCTGTCCCAAATCACAGTGGCCAATCTTCACCGATTTGTTGGTGATCGATGCGCATGTTAAAGATAACACTTGAACACTCAACACCTCGATAAATAATGTACTTAGTATTGTTAACTAACACACAAAACCAACGGTAAAACAAAATGCACTTTTACCACCTCCACCGGATCGATCCTGTCCCCTACCGCCACCCCCTCCTCCACCCCGGCGGCCAGCCCTCCCCGCCACCTCCTCCGTCCCAGGTCGCTGCCGCCTGACGCCGCCCCTCCCCCACCACCGCGCCTCCACCAGCGCATGCCCGGCCGCCAACCCCGAACAACTCCACCGAATCGTGCCACCATCGCGCCGCCTCGCCACCATCTTCGTGTGCTGACTTGACAATGTTTCGACTTGCCACCCCCGCACCCGCCCCCACACGCTGCCCCGCCTCAGCCCAAGAGTGTCCCCTGCCTCCACTACAGCGCGCCGCCCCTCGTCTCCCCGGTATTCACGACCGCCGCTACCCGACCTCTGCGGCCTCCCGCCATTACGCTTCCCTCCACCACAGGTGAAAGCTTGCTTGCGGCGCACCTTTCTAGCCCGGTCCTTCTCGTCGGCTCGGACCGGCCCCATCCGACTCGCCGATGCGGCCCACCGTGCCCCCATCGAGGTCACCTACGTCGGCCTCTCTAGACCTCCCCTATGTGCTGCTTCGGACCTCCCCCGAGTTCTGCTCTAGGCCACCAACTCCAAATGCGACACCGGTAGGAGATGAACTCCGGCCCAACCTTGCTGGTTGCAATTCTCCACGGATTTACACATTCCAGTATCTAATATGTGTTTGATGTGTTTAGCATTTTTTTACAGTTTATGTGATAGGTCTTCGATAAGAAGAAATTGTGCAATTTTCTATAACAGAAGTTTATATGTTTATTGTTCAGCGGTTCATTTTTCGATGTTGGTCAGTTTACTTTCATGTTTGTATATGCCCACCAAATTGTTTGTTATAATTCTTATGAGAGATAAATTTAACAATTCAAAGTTCAATCTTAGTTTTTGTGGAGTTTAGCTCAACCTAGAGGGAAGTCTACTTTTCGAAGTTCCATTTTTTATGAATAGTTTTAGGAAGTAAAATTGATTGTACCAGCAAAAAGGTAGTTTGATTTACTGTAAAGAAATTAAACAAAAAAGAAGTTGTAGTGATACATTTACTGAAAAAACGTTGTCCACTTTGTAACCTTTTTTAATATTTAGCAATTGAATTTCCGTGACTAAAAAATCTATAACATAATTGCAACAATAAAAATCTAATTTCACTCCGCAAACAATAGCAGTTTACTCTTTTAAGACGCCAAAGCCTCAAAATTATTTACCAATAATTTTATTTTTCATATGTGTGATTTTTGTATTGGTCGAGAATTTCAATTCTTTTAATGCCCCAGTTAACAACACGACGTTCTATTGTGAACTCATAACGCACCGTTCTACTACCGGATGATTCAGATCTTGCTAGTTAAAAAACTTCATAAAAGAAGTATACTTATAGAATAAAAAAAATTGATGTGGGAAAATTTATGATAAAAAATTGTCGAAGTTCACTTTGATCACTCTAAAAGTCCACTTTGAAACACGCGTAGGTTGATGTTCAATGCGCTCGAAGGTCAACTAAAACATGTCGGAAAGTTTATTACCGGTAAAAACCAGAATTTCACTTGGTGAAGTTTGGAAGTTCACTTGGTGAAGGTTGGAAGTTCACACAACAAAAGTCCACTATGAAAATAATATGCCAAAAGAAAAGTATTATACCCAACGGAAGTTCACTTAATATATGTCGAGAAGTTTACTTCGTTGCAGTCGTTAAGTTCACATTGTGCACGGACCCTGAGTTCTTTTTTTCAAAATACTTCAGCGAATTCATATATTTCGGAAACTCACATTGTTCACTAACATACAAAACAAAAGTCCACTGGCTTTATAAATTAAGTTCATTATACTACGCTTGTAAAAAAATATTGCGAACAGAAGTTCATTTAATATATGTGGAAAAGTCACTTCTTCATTGTCGGAGAGTTCACATCATGCATGGACCAAAGTTTATTTTTCGATATTTCGGCGAGTTCATATATTCCTGAAATGTCCATTTTTAAAACAAAGTTCACTTTTTTAATCGCGGAAACTTAAAAAAGAACTTCAGTTCATCCATAAGTGAGGTTCATCTTTTTCCTAACACAAAAAAATAAAAATCCATCCGTGAGTAAAGAAAATATTTTTTCGAAAAAGGAGATTCACTTCATTAATTGCAAAAGTTTATATCGGGTAGTTCAAATCATTCATGTCGGAGGTTCGTTTTGAAATAAACAAAAAAAAAATCGCGTCCGGAAGTTCACTTACATATAAAAACGAAGTTCACTGTCATACATATAGGAAGTTCACTGTCCTCTATTTTCGGGGCGGGAATTTAATGTATAGAAATCATTAATACGAGCTCCAATTGTGTAACATCCATAATTTTTGGAAAGTTAAAAAATCACTAAAGAATTAAACTATTTTTTATTGTTAATGCAAATCCCCAAAAACCAAGAACCACAAAACGCAAAAGAAATATTATATACGTTTTCCAGTGTAATTGTAATTGTTATCCAAATATGCCTCTATTTTATAAGCAATGATTTTCATCAAGGAAACAAAATTATTTTCAAGTAATGTTTTAAAATCGATGTGTTGGAATTATATTTTGCTATGGAAATATAATTTTGTCTTTTGAAAACATAAGGAATATGATCCTAGATAATATTTAATTATTAATATAAAAAACATCAAAAACTATTATTTGGTTTCAAAGCATTCATTATGATTTAAATATTAAAATGAGTTCCAATATTTAATTTGGGCACAATATAATATATTATGATTTATAAACTAAATAGTTGTACGTCTAGAATTTTTCTTATTTTTATAAAGTCAATTTTCCAAATTATTGGTTATCTATATTTAAAAGTCATTTTAAAATCATTTAAAAATCTTCCAAATTATGAATTCAAAATTTCAAAATTTGAAATGTCTCCAAAGTTTCCCACAAACAGGCTTATTTGAAAGGTATTTTTTATTTAGAGAATTTAGAAATTTATTTGAGGTTATTTGGATATATAAATTAAAAGATACAAAATTATAAAGGAAAACAGAAAAAAAAAATAGATGACGTCATCCACGACGTCACTGTCTTCAATCCGTTTCTACCACGGCCGTTTCGGGTGGCATTTTTGCGCCTTGATTCCGGGCGATTAAATCCATCACTAGCTGCACTAAACCCAACCCCTTATAGCCCTCTCTCCCCTATCCGTTTTCCCTCCCGTGGCCGCTCAAATCATGCCCCAAGGCTCGAGAAATTTATCCTCGGAAATCCGCACTATCGTCGCCATCGACCTCCATTTCCGACCACGGTAGAAGGTTTTCGACGCCCTCTCCGGGTCCCCTGCCTCCCTCTCGCCATTGCGCACCCGTTTATACATTCGATTTATTTTTGCATGCAGTAGAGCGTCGGGGCATCCCTTTTGATAGTCAACAGAGATGACCTCACCTACGTCTGCTCGCCATCACCACTGCATAGCCCGTGGAGCCTCCCAATCGTCTCCATCAAGTTCTTCGTGAAGCTGTGCTCCTTGTCATGGTGTTCCTTAGGCTGGAGGATCATCAGAGAAGCCCCGTCGTCTGTGCCCGAGCACAGCGCCGCCGCGGTGGCATTTTCCGGTCATCCCGTCGGTGAGGTATAACCCTAGCTCGCTCTCTATCGTCCGATCTTGATCCGACGCGTAGGATAGAACCACTTACTGAACCGGTATAGGCCAATCGCAGTATGCCACCTCACCACCCAGTCTACAACACGCCCAGTAGTTATCGGTCGCTCAGCGCAGCGCGTAGCTGGCCCAAGCCTACTACTTATCCGTCTCCCAGTGCAGCACGTAGCAGTCTAGCACTTTTTTTGGATTTTCTTCGAGAATAGAAAATAAATTGCAACTTTTGCAGAAAAGACACTGAAACTTAGAAACTTCATATCTTTATAACCAATTTGCCAAATTTAGCATACTTGGAATTTTTCGAAAGCCCTTGACATTTAGAAACTTTTAGCACTATCCAAATTTAAATTTGACCATTTAAAAATTTATTAAATTTGAAATGTGCTTTTTGATGAAATTTCAAATGGTTATTTTCTAGAAATCCATTTTGAGAAAAACCAAATATTTTTGGGAACCATATAATTTGTCCTAACAGTACCCACTACCCAAAATAATTTTTGGAGAAGCTTATATGTTAGATTTAAGTTGGCCATTTAAGTAATTTTCACATATATTCAATTCCATAAATAATTTGAAAATGGTTTCTTAAGCAAAATTGCTCCATTTGGTAAACTTGGACCAGAGACATCAATAACTAAACCATTTAGGGACCCTTGAACCATTTCCATGTAAGTTAGGACAAAAACCCATCATAGTGATATACCCATTTGATCATGCCATGGAATTGTTTCTAATCTTTTTACCTTTGTTATTATGGCCATTTTGGAATCCAAGACCAAGTCCCTAGTATGTGTAAATCACATAAAAGACCAAATTGTGAAGCTTAAACCCCAAGTACCCATATCTGCCATCTAACTTTCAAAAATTCTTATCTTCTATAGAAGACTAAGTCCCTAAAGTACTAGAGGGCACTTCATATGGTATTTTTCAACTCAACAAGAGGCACTACATGGGAGATCATTGAAGCTATTACAAAAGAACACAGACTTCACCATAATCAGAAGAAACTAGGGGAAGTGGAAGTACTAGAACAAATCAAGAGGAACTTCAATAATACAAACCACATCTCTAATGTTTCTTCTCTTCTTTTCTTCCCCATTTAGACTTTCTGGTGTGATCATTTTGATCAAGACCAACACTAAATGGATGTTAGCCAAATAACTTAGTAGTATATGGAGTTGAATAATAAACCAAGATCTAAGAAGAAATCAAGATCAAGTGGCTCCAGGTAGAAGAACCTATACATCATCATGCAGGACTACATCATCAAGAGCTGAAGAAGAAAACTGAGAAGAAGATGGAAGACCTTAACCCAAGACCATTCCCAAAATTTGTAAGTCATAGTGTGAACTTTTTAAGAATCCCTAGTATGCAAAACCTCTTATTGGATTCATGTAAATCTGGTTTGTTTCTAAACACTTAAGCCAAAACCATGAAGTTGTACAAGAAGCAATGAAGTCACTACAATAAGGAGGAAGCTACAAAAGATCTTGCAGATGATCTTCAAGATGACCAACAATGTGAAGCCTTGAAGCAACCATACCATCTATCAAGTTGATGGGTATGAATTTTGTTTTGTCCAACCATATACCCAAATGGAAAACCTAGGCCGTCCTTAGTGAACTCTTGGAACTTCCTGGATAAATATGTTATCAATAAATTTTATCACTGCAAACTCAAAACTCGACCTTGTCCTAGCCAAGTTTGTTAAACCCATTTTTCTATGTTAGTTGCTTTGTATGTTTTCTTCACTTGTATGTTTGATTGCTAGGATGCTTATTTATATTGTTATTGTGTTTTCACTGTATAGATTGTATGGAGAGAAATGATCTTTTGTGCAGAGAGTGTGACTTCCTCACCAACTTCAAAGGAAAGTAACTCACCATCCATCCACCCATTATTTTCTATATGCATTAGTTGATTCTAAGTAGTATGCATGATAGGAAATTTTACTATATTGTGCTACGCCCTTATCCTAGTAGTGTGTAGCCACCTTCATTACATCGTTATTTATAGCCTTAGAGATAGGTAGAATATTATGCAATGTTATCAAATGGTTTCATATGATGTCGTGGAAAAAATTTAAGCATAAACTTAAATGAAACACCTGGGTGGAATTTGGATGTGATTGGTTTATGTTGAGTGGCTCCCTAGGGCCATGTCTACGGTGTTTTTTACCAAAGGAGTACACTTGCAGATGGCCACCCAGGAACAAAGAGATTACTATGTCCTTCTAAGTTTAGTATCTTCTCGTGTAGCCATTAGTCATATGGGTTCTGTCTTGATCAACTAAGTTGAATGAATTCATGAGGCTTACAGGAAGATGAAGTATAATTATAACGGGTAAGCCAAACGGTGGTGGAATTTCTTCTGAAAGATCTTGTCTCGATCTTGTTCTTTCCTTAGTTCACTCAGGGTGTATAGGATGTTTGGGTTGATTTGAGTCTGAAGGTGAAAGTGCACAAACTCTGCAGAGTCAACAAACTAAGATCTTAGCCGTGTCCCCAGTTATGGACAACTATGAGCAGCTAGACAACGAATCACAGAAGAATCTCAACACCATTTTCAATAAGTAAAATTTTGACTAAGTGAACAGTAGTTGTGGTGCTTCGATTTGAATCCAATGTTGCCACCCTTTGAAAATAAAAGATTGTTTCACAAAACAGATAGGAGAAAACTGGCTTTATACAAGCTTAGCCAAAACTCCACTCAGCCAAATAAGCATGTAGTATTAGTATTGCCATTTATATCACCATAGTGTTACTTGCGAATACATTAAATTGTATTGACTCTCTTGTTGTTGCATATTCCATCTTGCAGATGACTCGGAAGACAAGTGGGGATTTCATTTAGGATCTCGAGTCTACCGCCAACATGTTTTGCCTGTCGGACATGAAGAAGTTGAGGATCGATGTTGTACTATGTCTCCCGCTGTAATTCTTTCTATCCTGGTAGTTTTCTAAGACTATAAATTTTTTATTGTCATTTTGTAAAGACTGGATCATGCGATGTAATAGATTTTGACGCATTTGCATGATATTTCATTTTGTACTATGGTGCTAGCAATTGACCGAGGGACTAGCACAATAACACATGTGTTCTTGCATTATTTAAATGTGGGAAGCCTACAGGTTTCCCAAATCGAACGTTTCCAAATGCAATTGACTATGATATGAGTCTAATTAAACTCTCCCATGCCGCCACACCCCACCCGATCAACACAATCGTACCAATTTTGAATGTTTCTAGGTCATCCCGATTTCTTCGATTTTCGTAGTTTCAAAATTAATAAAAAATGTATAGAATTTTAAAAAAATGTGTCTACAAAAAAGTTGCACCTAGTCAATATCATTCAAATGCCATATCATTTGTTACTCTTCGATAAGAGGTTTGAAAATAATCTCCCAAAAATAGTCCACCAGACATAGAAGTTCAGAAATCAGAATTGTGTATTTTTATAACTTCTCCTAAACCGTAAGCATTTCGAAAATTGGTAGAAGTATAAAAGTTGCGCATTTCCCATTGATACGTCATAAACGTATCCGTAATTTTTGATGCTCCATGATCATATTATGCCAATTGCTACATGTTTTCTCCCTTATTTATAACATTTTCATACGTTTTCTGGGACTAAACTATTAACAAGATGCCAAGTGCCAGTTCCATGTTTTCTGCTGTTTTTGGTTTCAGAAAAGTTGTTCTGGAAACATTCTCGGAATTGGACCCCACAAATCCCGAAGTGCCTATTTTCCCCGGAAGCATCCAGATCATCGAAGAGGAGTCGATGAGGGGCAACAGGGGGACCACATCATGGGCTGTCGCGGGTTCCCCCGGCCGCGCCAGCTATGGGTGTGGGGCCCCTAGCCTCCACCGCCTTTGCCCTTTCGCCTATTTACTCCCCCCCGAATGGAAAACCCTAGGCACCTAATCAAAAATCCCAAAAAAGTTCTGCAGCCGCCGTGTCGTCAACCTTAGACCAGGAGGGTTCTGGAGCTGTTTTCCGGCACCCTGCCGGATAGGAAATCATCATCGGAGGCTTCTACATGACCATGCCTGCCTCCGGAGTGATGCATGAGTAGTTCATCCCTAGACTACGGGTCCATAACAGTAGCTAGATGGTTGTCTCTGTAACATCCCAAGTATGAGAAACTCCCCCTAGAATGTTTTATTTCTTGTTAAGTTAGGCTTTGCATCATGTCATCATAGTCATTGCTTTTTGTTTGCATTTGTTTTGCATTTGTTTCCATTTGTTTTCTTATGAATTCCAAACAAAAATTCAAATTATTGTTCATACTTGTTATGTTACATGTTTCAAATAAAAACTACAAAACAAACAAATAATTTGTTCCACCAAAAAATTGGAATAAAAAACTTGAAATTTTGGCTTAGGTTCATTTATTCTTTTGATACCAAAAAATTGCTCAATTCATTTAATCTCCAAACAACAACATAAATTAAATTTATTTGGGAAACAAAATGTTGCATTGCTATTTTTTTAATAAGTAAATCAATACAATTCATCCCTAAAATTTCCTAACCACTAAAACCATCTCTTCTCTCTCTTTTTCCAAATCTGCAAAAAAAAAACAGAAAAATAATAAAAGAAAGGAGAGAGGGGGAAAGGGCAGTCAGCCCAATTGGGCCAGCCCAACTGCCCCTAGGCCTGGTACCCCTCACGGTTTTCTTCCACCTCTGTATGGCAGGCAGATGCCATTGCCCACGTCGACAGGTGCAGGATCAGACGGCCGATCCGAGCTCCACCTCCCCTTAAATCCATGCCTCGAGATCCTCCTCTGTGCCCTAATCTCCCCTCCACCTTTCTCCTCGACTGCCGCCAATTTCCCATCCGCTCTCTCTCCCTGCACCCTACTCTTGCTCTCGGTTGCTCTGAAGCACACCGAACCCTCCACCACCGCCACCTTCCTCCGGCGATCGCCGCCGCCCCGGTGCCCTCCCGGCCGTGTTAGGGCCGGGAACGGAACCGCCACTCTTCCCTCTCCTGCTACGTCCCCTCCGTTTCCCCGGAGGCCCTCCGAGCCGCCGCCGCCGTCCTCAACTCCGGCGACGGCCGCCCCCCACCGAGCTGCACCGACCTCCTTCCGTTTCCCCCACAGTGAGCCCTCGTTTTCCTTCCCTCTCCCTTCCCTCACCACGCAGCACCACCGGCCACCGCACGCACACTCGCAGCGGCGAGCCGCGGCGGACGACCACTGCGAGCAGCGCCCGCCGGCCGCTCTGTTCGCCTCCGTCGAGTTTCAGTAGCAGCGCCTGCAACAAAGAAAATTCAGTTAAACTTCTTAACTGAAGGTTAAACCCCCCCCCCCCCCCGTAGTCCTTACCTATCACCAAACTGACAGAGCCGCAGTGGCACAGCGCCCGTGCGCGCAAGCGCGAGCTCGCGGGATCGAGTCCCGCGGGAGGCATTTTGCCTCCCAATTTTTCCCTTGCGCGCAACCGCGCTGGGCCCCGCGCGTCAGTGGCCTGCAGGGCCACGTAGACCCCTAGCCCAGCCACCTAAGCGTCACAGTGGCGCTGGCCACACTGGCAGTGGCCTGTGTAGGTCGCTGCGCGGTGCAGTTTTTTTCTGCCCACCTTTTCTATTAATTTCAGTCCAGTTAAAATTACAGATTAGTCCCTAAACTCCCAACTCAAATAACTTTTGAATCCCAACTCCAAATAATATAAATAAAATATGTTTTCTGAGCCAAATTTAATTCTCTATCTACTTAAGTCTTTTGTTTTCTGTTTTGAACATTACAAATGCATTCAAATTTCAAATTCAAACAAATCATTCCAAATTTGATTAAATGCATAAATAATTCAAACTTAATTCGAATAACACAAATAAAATATGTTTTCCATGTCAAATTAAACCACCTTTCCAAATATAAATTTTGTTTCATGATTTGAATAATTAAAATTGGTTAAATAATTTAAACCTTGTTTAAATCATTTAAATTTGCTAAATTCATAACTTGCTCAAATCAAATTATTTTTGAACATATAAAATATGTTTTCAAACCAGAAAAACATAATATTTTCAAATATGAATTTTGTTTAATGTTTTGAACAAATAAAATTCAATTAATATTAATAATTGAATTAAATTCATTTAAATCTTGTTTAACTTGTTTAATTCATAAGTAATTCATTCTATTTCCTTTTTCAATAATTGAAACATGTATTACACCTAAAATTTTGTGTTCTTTCCAAATATGAGTTTTTTATCTATTTTGAACAATTAAAATTGGTGAAAACAACAAATGCTTGTGTAACACCTTTAATGAACCAAAATTTCATAACTTAATAAATAAATTTCCAAATTTGGTAAACCTTATTTCCAATTGATTCTATTGTTGTTATTTTTCTGTTTTCCTCATCAATGCATCATACTAATCCACTTTCACCTGTCGATTAGTTGTAAAACAATTATTTCAACCTTAATTCATGGGCTTTCCATATGCAATCCAAATTGCATGTGGGTCCAATTAATCCTGTTATGTTACCATGTCAACTAGTTTATTTTGATGCATCAATTAAATTGTCATGCATCATCCCATGATTGTGCATTATGCCATGTTATTGATTGTTTGTCTCTTTGCGTTGTTTGTTTGCCTCTTCTCTAATAGACGACGACGTTGAGACAGACGAGGTTTGCGACACCCCTATGAGGATCTTAGCTCAGTACCAGGCTACTGAGTTTGCAGGCAAGTATTCACTCACATGAACCATCGTGTTCCTTTCAACATTGGATACCGATACTTTCCGTTGTCTATTCTGCTAGCCTTATGAATCGTTGCTTCTGTTCGATCCTATCACATGTTATCCTTTAAACCTGATATTGCCTCACCTCCACTCCTATAACCCCGTTGCTTGCGCCCGTGTCTTACTAGCATGCTTAGGGTTGTTTTTGCTCGAGTCTGTTGTCAGTTACTTTCTGTTATCATATTCTATTATGCTCTGGGGCTCGATGTTAAACGATCAACCTGTTAATGCTTGGGTAATAATAATTTGATGATAAGACACCGGCAGGAGGCCCGGCGTGGTTTTGAGGCCTTCTAGTGTCGACCCTAATTAGGAAAAGGGTCTTGTCTACTGATCCATGATGAGTGTGCTCACCGCATCCGGGTGGTAGTATGGAACCCCCCTCGACTTTGACCTGATCCGCAGTTTGTCCGAAGAGCCACACTTAGTTCGGGTGTTCCATTTGCGCATAAGCATGAATGGGTCGCTCCCATGGTTACTGTTGGTGATGATTATGATGATGATGCATATAGGGCGAGGCCTGTGGTGCCGGGGGGTGTGGTTTTCACCCTTGCGCTTAGGTTAGGTCGGACTGGCCGGGACCTTATAACTCCGTGGCTCCTAAGACAGGTTGTAGAGATGGTTCGAGTCGTGTTGAGTCCACCTGAGTTTTAGTTGGTGGCTCGAGTGTGTACGAGTACTGGAGCACACCCTGCAGGGATGAATCTTCTCGAGAAGCCGTGTTGTCCACGGTTATGTGACGACTTGGTCAAAGTACTGGCTAACAAGTTCTCAGACAACTTACACCTAACTAATGATAACTTGACTAGTAATAGTCTTATTGACACAACAACCTGATCCATCATTAATCCAACTGTGTGAGTTATCCTCGGATTGCTTCTTTGGATAAGGGGCGAGAACCAGGACGGGTTTGTTTGGATTTAGTTATAGTTGGTTACGATACGTTATCTTATCTCCCTTCTGTTGGCCGGAAGTTGTAGTATGTTCTGTAGTTGGTTAGTGCAGCCAGCTGCCGCATCTTTTGTTTTCCCCTTTCATCCGTTGAACCCAAAGGATCTGTGCTTGGTGTTGACGGGTTACACTTTGGTGAACTGTGAGTCTTGCTTGCCATTACGTTTATGTACTGACCCCTTTGGGGATGTGGTTTCCGCAGGCTACGATCACGAGGATCCCCATGGTGGCTACTACGTGGAGTACGACGAGGCTGTTGACGAGTAGATAGCGGACCCGGGCAGGATCCGAGACTTCGTGGATGGGCTCCGTCTTTTCGTTTCCGGCTTCTTAAGCCTATTTGGATCTTGTCTGTACTCAGACCTGTTGAATGCTTCCGATGTGATGTAATGATGTTATGTTGGGACATATGTCCTCTGGATGATTGTATTTGCTATCTCTGCTCTAGTGAGAGCTATTTGCAACTTATTTGCATCTTTTGTGTCTTAGAGATATGTTGTGCTTAAACGCCGTTGACGTACCATGTGTGTATGGTATGAAGTACGTCAATGGTAGTATCCTGATTTCTATGGGATGGTTTACGTAGACGATGAACAGTAGGGGTTGGTTGTCACACATACGTGTGTTGGCCTACTCGTAAGAGATGCGGGTGCCGGTAAGCCCCGTAATCCAATCATCTACTGTTCAACGGAACTGCGAGTATCCTTTAGAAGTCCGGGTGCGACAAATGGTATCAGAGCCTGTCTGCCTGTAGGATCCCTTTTACTGGTCGCAGTTGAGTCTAGAAACTATTTTGTAGCTATATAGGAAAAATGAAACGTGAGAGTAGGAATTCTGCCATTTTATTTCTTTCCCCACCCACCCTCCCTTTTCTGGTAAGGAAGTGGAACGTTGTTTTCTCTTTCTCATCTAAACTTTCAAGTTAGGTTTTCACGAATCCTGGTTTCTCGAGGATGGTTATATCTACTAGACCATAGGAATGGAGGGGGTTGTGACATGATTTATCATGTTGCCTACTCACGATTGAGAACGGTGGCAAATAAGCCCCGGAAGCAGATCCTCTATTCCTTAAGCAGTAGATATTGATCCTTTAGAAGCCCGGATGGTTTTTCCGTAGTACCTCAGGTGTTGTGGTCTCCTGTTTCCCAGTTGTTGCTTCGATATCGTCCTTCACATATCTTCTCTTTCGTTGTAACAACTTATCTGTTGATCCGTTGTTAACCTCCATCCTTGTTCTATGATGTCGACTTACCGTCTGAAGTAATCCTTTTAAGCACTTATATTGGATTTTGTTATCCGGTTAGTGTGTTAATCTTGGTATCCTCTTCAGGATGGAAAGTGGTGACGAAGAACCCACACTGCCACCTGAGATGGGGAAGGTGCTGTCTCAGATGACACAAGTTATAAAGCAGATGCAGCAGAACCAAGACCTTGGGAGTAATGGCAACACCCGGGTGTCTATTCGGGAGTTCCTTGATCTCAATCCGCGCACGTTTGATACCTCCTCCGAGCCATTGGATGCGGATGACTGGCTCCGTGAAATGAATCGCACTCTTATGGTAGCTCATGTGGCTGACGAGGACCGTGTTCCTTACGTGACCTACCTTCTCCGTGGACAATCCATGTCTTGGTGGGAGAACTTCCAAGAAATGAGGGGTCCTAGTGTGGCAATGACATGGGAGGATTTCAAGCAAGCCTTCGTGCGCCATCACATTCCCGATGGGCTCGTGGAGAAAATGCGTGAGGAATTCTATTCTTTCACACAAGGCAATCTGGATGTTCTCGAATACCAAAGAGAGTTCAATCGTCTAGCTCGCTACGCCGGAGATGATATCTCCACGGAAGCGAGGAAGATGGCAAAGTTCCGCAGGGGTCTCAACCCGGAACTCAAGTATGCTCTCACCAACGTCAAGGCCAAGAATTTTGAGGACCTCATCAACATCGCTCTAAATGAAGAGCATGGGCGCAAGTTGGTTGAGGAATCTCGTAAGCACTCTCGTGAACAGGCTAATCTCTCGAAAGCTATCATGCCTCCACAAAAACGGAGAGTTTGGGTTCCATATACCACTCCAACACCGCCCATCTGCTTGCCAAGCCCGGCAGGAATTCTTGCCCGCCCACCCACCCCAGTGGTATCTTTAGGAGGTGCTACATCTCAGCCAGGTCCAACAACTCCTCGTTCTGTTGTTACATGCTACAAGTGTGGACAGCCGGGCCACTATTCCGATAAGTGTCCGCAAAGGCACCTCTTTCCACCTCCACCTCGCCACAGGTCGACCCCGACAAGAATACGTGGTCCTCCGTTGGGTTACTACAACAGCAACGACCTTGGCGTGAGAACCGTTAAGGTGAACCATGTCAAGGCCGAGGGAGCAGAAGAATCTCCAGAGGTTGTAATGGGCACACTTCTTGTGAACTCGTTTCGTGCTAAAGTCTTGTTCGATTCTGGTGCTTCACACTCTTTCATCTCTCAATGCTTTGCAAACACCAGTAAAATCAACTTCGAACAGTTGTCTATCCCTTTTCTAGTGAAATCACCGGGATCTAGCTGGCAAAGCAATAAAGTTAGCCAGAACATCGAGATCACAATTGGAAACCTTCCATTCCAGGCATCTGTGATAGCTCTCCACTCTTCAGATATTGATGTCATTCTTGGGATGGATTGGCTGGTAGCCAACAAAGCAGTCATTGATTGTCCTGCTAAGTCTGTCAAAATCACACACCCTTCTGGCCAGATAGTCTACTTCCATGCTGAAAATACAGTTGTTCAACTCTACACTCTCAATGCAAATCCTCTACCATCTATTGAAACTATTTCGGTGGTTTGCGAATTCCCTGACGTCTTTCCAGAAGAGTTGCCAGGAATGCCTCCGGACAGAGCAGTTGAGTTCGTGATCGAACTTGAACCAGGTACTGCTCCATACAAGATAGCTCCTCCTGAACTGAAGTTGTTGAAGGAGCAAATCGATATGTACATGGAGAAAGGTTACATTCAACCTAGTTCCTCGGCTTGGGGTTGCCCAACTCTCTTTGTGGCAAAGAAGGATCAAACAAAGAGACTCGCTATTGACTATCGTCCTCTTAACGAGAAAACCATCAAAAACAAGTATCCAATTCCTCGTATCGATGATCTTTTTGATCAACTTGCTGGAGCCTCAATATTCTCCAAGCTGGACTTGAGAATGGGTTACCATCAAATAAAGATCAGAAAGGAAGATATTCCAAAGATAGCCTTCACCACTCGCTACGGTCTATATGAATACACCGTCATGTCCTTTGGTCTCACCAATGCACCGGCGACCTTCTCTCGACTCATGAATTCTGTCTTCCATGAATACCTCGACAAGTTCGTTGTGGTATATCTTGATGATATTCTTGTCTACTCCAAATCCGAGGAAGAGCATGGAGAACATCTTCGTCTCACTCTCATGAAGCTTCGCGAGCATCGTCTATATGCCAAGTTCTCCAAATGTGAGTTCTGGATTCCAGAAGTTGCTTACCTTGGTCATGTCATCTCTGCCAAGGGCATAGCCATTGATCCAGAAAAGGTTAGAGCAATTGTTGATTGGAAACCTCCTAAGACGGTGAAGCAAGTTAGAAGTTTTCTTGGCTTGGCTAGCTATTGCCGTCGTTTCGTCCAAAACTTTTCCAAGATTGCCAAACCTCTCACTGATCTCACAAAGAAGGACAAGAAGTTCGTTTGGTCTCCACAATGTGATGAAAACTTCAATCTCCTGAAGACTAAACTCACTTCTACACCAGTTCTGGTTGGCCCGGATACTACCAAACCCTTCCAGATATTCTGTGATGCTTCTCTCCAAGGTCTAGGTGCAGTTCTTATGCAAGAACGTCAAGTTGTGGCTTATGCTTCACGTCAGTTGAATGCCCATGAGCAAAACTATCCCACTCATGATCTAGAACTTGCAGCAGTTGTGTTTGCCCTCAAGAAATGGAGGCAATACTTGTTGGGTAATCGCACTGAAATCTTTTCCGATCATAAGAGTCTGAAATACATCTTCACTCAACCAGAACTAAACCTCGGGCAAAGGAGATGGATTGAAAAGATCAAAGACTTCGATCTTACCATTTCTTACACTCCAGGCAAGGCTAATGTTATGGCCGATGCTCTCAGTCGCAAGTCGTATTGCAATAATCTCATGATCATGGAAAGCCAACCTCCTCTTCATGAAGAATTCCAGAAGCTGAACCTTGGTCTTGTTCCTCAGGGCTATCTTGCAAACTTGACAGCTAGTCCAACTCTCGAGGACAAGATTCGTTCTGAACAACTTCGTGATGCTGAGATCAAGAAGATCGCAAATAACATCAAAGCAGGAAATGTGAAGTATGAGTGCTTCTCAATTGATGACAAGGGAACTGTGTTCTTCGAAGGACGCATTGCAGTTCCTCAAATTCAAAGTCTCAAAGATGTTATTCTCAAGGAGGCTCATGAAACTCCTCTTTCCATTCACCCTGGAAGTACAAAGATGTACCAGGATCTCAAAACACTGTATTGGTGGTCTGGCATGAAACGTGAAATTTCTCAATACGTTTCTGAATGCGACGTTTGTCAACGTGTTAAGGCAGTCCATCAGAAAACAGCCGGTCTTCTACAACCTCTGAAAATCCCTGAGTGGAAGTGGGACATGATTGAAATGGATTTCGTCACTGGTTTCCCAAAGTCCAAGAGGGGCAACGATGCAATCTTCGTTGTCATTGATCGTCTCACTAAAGTAGCTCACTTCTTTGCTGTCAAAGAAACAATATCAGCTAGCCAGTTAGCAGAACTCTACACAACAAAGATTGTTCCTCTTCATGGTGTTCCTTTG